>APFE030595229.1:112961-135875 GCA_000404065.3 Pinus taeda | reverse complement strand
TTAAATAAAAATGAATAAGAATGAGTGATTTACAAATGAGAACGAGAGGATTGCTTATATACCAAGCAAGTGTCTCTTCATGAAGAGTCAATGTCTCATTTAGACATGCCTCTTCAACCTAATTACTTCTTAATTAATTATTATTTATGATTGTTATCATTTACATTATATTTATATTATTTTTATATTTTATTCATTACAATCTCTGTCTCTTGTCCATTACGCAAATTCACACCTATTACTCCATACCCTTAAACTTTAGGTGATCTGTTATCTCCTAGATAACCATATTATCCATCAATGTTTTCATAATATTCATCAAACCAATCCTTATTACAAGCCATATGGAGTGATGCACCAGAATCAATCAACCAAACATTCACATCATCAATTTCTGCAAACTATACAATATCAGAAACAGACAATCTAAGATTTTTAAATCCATCACTGATTGATGTGTCTTTGTCCACAAAATTTCCATTATGCTTGTTGTTTCTTCGTTTAGACTCATTATATTTTCTTTTATAACAATTTTTAAAGTGATGCCCAGGTTTGCACAATAATAACAATCATTATTTCTCTTATCATGAGTAGGAAATTTGGATTGTGCCATACCTTTTTGTTTTTCTTGAAACTTGCCTCCTTTATTCTTGTCCCATGTCTTGCCTCTATGTGGTTGTTTACCCTTGGCTATCAATGCCAAATCTGAACTACTAGAGCCCAAATTAAAGTTCTTCATCCTCTCTTCCTCTTATAGAAGAATTCCTGTCAATTCATCAAATGTAGGGGGCTTCTCTCTAGTTGAAAGACTTGAAACAAAAATTTGATAATCTTGCACTAAGCCATTTAATGTGATGTTGACCAAGTCGGTGCTAGACACCTTTTCACCAATATCTCCTAACTTATCACTTAAATCTTTGATACGGGACATGGAATTGCTTATATTTTCACTTGCTTCTATTTTTATAGACAAAAGCTTAGTCTTAAAAAATATGATCCGGTTTGTATTTGTTGTTTCACACAAATCTTTGAGCACATTTCACGTTCCTTTTGATGTCTTGAAATCTCTGATGTGAGAATTATATTGTCTTTTATGGACATATGTAGAAACACCTTTGCTTTCGTCTCCCGGTTCTTTCAATCTAGAACAAAGGCTGCAGCAGTGGGGTTTGGGCTCATCCCAACTCACAATTGACCACAAATTATAACCTTCTAGAATTGTCAGCAACTTGAATTTCCAGTTCACATAATTTTTTCCATCAAGTGGATTCATTCAAATAGGAATCAACCAGAAAATTTGACATGATGACAAAATTTATTGTTCTCCAATTAGTGACTTCTGCAAAAATATAACTGTTCAACCACTTAAAACCTCAAAAGAAAATTCCTTTTAATTCGTTACATCTCCTTTTAACACAATTTCCAAATAACTCCTTTTTGTTTTAACTCTTTTTTTCACCCTTTAAAAATATTTTATTTCCCCCTTTTCGCGGATCAAATAACTTGACTCGTATTTCACCATTAAAAAAAAAACACCCTAGTCACAATGAGATCGCAATATCAAATTTCATGAAACACCCCCACACTTTTTTTCTTTTTACACCTCAAATTCTATTAATAATATCACAACACACTTTAGCATATTCCTTTTTGTTAAAATGATGGGCTGCTGCAAGCAATACCTTCTCTCCAATGCATGACTCAACTGGAGGCACAACCTGTTGCTCCGGCTAGGGCACAAGATCTCAGCTAATGAACAGAAAAATCGGCAGCAACTACTTGATTTGCAACACCCATGCACAGATCCACTTACAACTCTCACAGATCTTGCCCTCTAGCTCACAATTGCAGCTACAGCAACACGGAAAATACTCAAAACAACATGCAGCGATGATGATGCACTTTAGTTTGCAGCCGAAAACATCGATTGCTCATAGACCGCACACACTCGAATAATGCAGATCACTCAGATCTGGAGCCCTTTGGATATCAACGCTCAAGCTCTGATGCCAAAACAGAGATGAACGCACAAACAAAACTTGAAGATTTGCATTTCAAGTGATTTCTATTTATACACAGAGCCCGCTGAAGATCCTATAGTGATTCGATCAACTATCACCGATTCTCACTGAATACCAGCATAGATTCATCTTAAATATGGATCTAACATGAGCTAAGAGGGATCCAATTTCTTCATGTGCAATTTTTTTATGAGCCAACATTATTTAAATGTTTTGTATAGTTGTTTATTTATTTTTTTTAGATTTTTTTTTATTTTAACCAACATGATCAAAATGTTAACTTAGATGACGGATGGACATCGTTACACATCACACTGGGCTGTAGAATGAGCCTCTCCACTCAACCAGAGGGATCCAATTTCTTCATGTGCAATTTTATTTTATGAGCCAACATTATTTAAATGTTTTGTATAGTTATTTAATTTTAATTTAATTTTTTTTAGATTTTAAATTTTTTTTATTTTAACTGACATATCAAAATTTTAACTTTGATGATGGATGGAGATTGTGACACATCACACTGGACTGTAGAATGAGCCTCTCGGCTCAATGATCGACTATTAATTATCAATGATCTAGAAACTGTACTTTGCTGACTATTGAATAGTCGTCCTGATTATTCTGACAGTTAGTCGTAGATTATTTGCAGGGAACCTAGACGAGATAACTGTAGAGCCAAGGAATGGGTGCCACAAGGTAGAGGGCTAGTGACGAACATGACATTACGTAATTTCTTTTTCCTAAGATAAACAACATTACCCTTTTTATTGAAATAAGACTTCACAATGGATAAATAGAAGTTCACCCCTAACAATTGTCTCAAACTGTCCTCATATTATCTATTTAGGGAATGTATCAGAAATTTGTTGCCAAAAGTCATTGAATTTGAATGTAAAGTGATGTCATAACTCTGGTCCTTGAACTGGAGAGTCAATCTTGTGTAACATTTGAAACTTTCATTGGTAAAATTGAGGAGGGGGAGCTCAACATGGAAATTATAATCAATTGCCTTAAACAATGAGTTCCTAATGAGTTTTTAAATTTCATCCATTATTTTAGATGGCTCATACTAGGCAGGGTATCGCTGAGTTAAAGAATCATGAATATATTGAGAGGTAATTCTGGTTTAATTATCTTTCAACTGTCAATTGTGTACTTGCATTTTGATTTGCTATTTGTAAGTTCAAAAAATGCCCATTGAAATGCTACAAAGACGGATGTTGTCAAACATCAGGATAACAAAGCCCTAATTTAGGTTGGTAGGTATAAGCAAACAATTATTTCAGCTTTTGATTTTTGAATTGAAGGCCTTGCGAGGAATGCTTATAATTAGTAAAAAGTTGAGTATGAAGCGCAAATTACATATCTTTGTGTACTGCCAGTTTGCAAACTTTTTGACCATATAGATGGTACTTATTTCTTCAAATCGTTTTTCTAATAGATAAAGAGTTTACGGCTCCCAAAAAAAGCTGATCACAGTCACAGAGGGTTTGCATTTATTGAGTTTATTACGAAGCAGGAAGCTGAGAATGCATTCAATGCACTCTCTAGTTCACATCTCTATGGTCGGCATTTGGTAAGTGAAGATTCCTTGAAATGCGATTTTTAGTGAATTGTAATGCTGCTGAACAATTTATGTATTGATAACCAGGTACACTTTCACATTCCAAATTTTGAAGTGTCATTCAGATGCTGTGCCTTATAATTTTATGTGAACAGGTTTTGGAGCAAGCACGTGAAGGTGAGAGTCTCACAGAACTGCGAGCTCGGATCGCTTCAAAATTTCTTGATGACAATGACATCACTTTAGGATCCTCCAAACGTAGAAAGGGCATTCCATCTGTAGATTAAATGGGGGTATAATTAGGTCAAACCATGAGCCAAAATATTTTTGATAGACATGATGTTTGATTGTTCTCAAGGTTCATCTCTTTCCTTTACCATCATTGCAATCTTTGCAGCGCAGACCTACCATAATTTAGAAGTCCAGAGGAAAATCTCTTCTTAGTATATTGTGGGTTCCATTTGCATTCTCTACATAAATTTTCACGATGTACTCTTTCTGGCCTGATGTTAATATCGATTGATTGTTTGCCAGTTTGGGGTATGGCCTCTAAAATCGCGTATTACTCTTTTTAAGTACACCTAGTTGAATCCCTTAGTTTTACCCCCTCTTCACCCTATCTCTACCGTCATATTTTTTCTCGAAATCCTAGATGTTTGGAAGGTTTTTGTATTTACGTCCCTTCTTGGGTTTCTCTTCGGAAATTATACAAATTTCTTTTATCTATTATTGTCGTATTCATGATAATGGAGGGTTTTCTAGTCCCTTCGAAACGAAGTGTTTTCTCTTCCTAATTTCATGAGAAAAGCAACGTGCAGAGGTATTAATAAATTACAACCAGGCAAGGGTTTTGTACTTTGGTTATAATAAGGATGACTTTATACAAAGTGACTAGAAGCTAACATCATTATAGAAGAGGACTTGTGCCAAACATATATGGCAGGACACAAATTCATTCGGCATTTTATTTTCTTCAAGCATACATGCATCTGTCTGCAATTTTAGCTGCAGTTTCTGATGATGATAGGAAAATGTGTTTCTGTAAAAACATTAGATTAAAATTAAAATTTTGGTGTTTTTCAAGATGGTGAATTCAAAAATGAAATCTTTGGAGTAGGAGAAGAGCATTATATAGATTGCTCTATTGAATAGTTTACACAATCAATTCCCAATCTTGATGAATCTCATGGTTATTTATTTTCCCATTGAATATCCTAGGATTATCTTTATGTCAAGCCATCATATCTAGTAAGGACCGTAAACTTTAACATTGCATTATGCTAATGCTTACTAATGCATATCAGTGGTCTGAATTAGAAACTATTATATGGTATTTTGTACATGAATATGTATTAGTTTGCATTATGCTAATGCTTACTAATGCATATCAGTGGTCTGAATTAGAAACTATATTATAGTATTTTGTACATGAATAGGCATTAGTCACATAAGAAGCATACATGTGTCTGCAATTTTAGCTGCAGCCTCTGATAGGAAAAAATGTTTTTGTAAAAACATTAAATTTTATTAAAATTAAATTTTGGTGTTTTTCAAGATGGTGAATTCAAAAATGAGATCTTTGGAGTAGGAGAAGAGCATGATACAGGTTTCTCTATTGAATAGCATTACACAGTAAAATCCTAGTAAAATCTTTATGTCAAGCCATCATATCCAGTAAGGACTGTAAACTTTAACATTGCATTATGTTAATGCTTACTAATGCATATCAATAGTCCGAATTACAAATTTATTATAGTATTTTGTACATGAATATGCATTAGTCACATTACAAGATATTGCAATCAGTCTTAGAAGTTTTTCCCTCGAGAAAGTAAAATAGGCTTGGCAGGGGACACGAATTCTCTGATGCATTAAAGAACACTCCCCTGCATTCCCTCCACCAAAGTATAAATGGTCCCCATTACAATGGGTGTATCAGTGGAGGGGTCCAATACATCAAAATTCTCTCTAGGAAAATGACATATATAAGAAACTAACATGTCGCAACATATATAAAAGTTTTCGTAGCACTATAGTGAATGCTTTGTGTCATCCTTTGAATAATCTCAGTAAAAGGATTCAATGTGTTGAATCTCGGGTCAATCTCAATAAAAGACTTATAGCTTATGTACTGTTTTGTTCAGGATTAGGATTGTAAGGTTATAACATCTCCACACTGAAAGTTAGACGCATTTTCATGTATGGTTCTAAATTAATCTTGAAATCATTATAACCACACTTCTTGATCATGTATGGATTGTATAACTTGAGCTTACTAGTTGGGCTCTTAAATCTTTCCCTTTCGATTTCAAGCCAAATAGTGTCCTTTATTGAAAAGTTGTAGAAAAGACACAATATTATGATGACATTATTTTTATCTTTCATATGTCAATGAAAAAAAGTGAAAGTGAAATTAGTAAAAAGAATGAATAACCTTCCATATGGAGATAAAGACCTTTGAAGTTTATTATTATGGAATGCAAAATAAAACTGTAATGAAATAGAAATTTTCTTCCGGGTTTTTAGAAGAAATAAAATTATATATATATAATTTTTTTTAAGAACCTTGTGAAAACAAATAGTTGTAGATATCTTAAAAAGAGTTTTTTACAATTTGCTTGGGGTAGCTCAATTGGCAATGGCTGTGGAAATGAAGTCTCACCGAATCGGAAGCCTTGGGTTCAAATCTTGTGCTATCCTTCCGACCGGGGTGAGAAGTTGGACATGATGTCCTACCAAGATTACAAAAAAAAGAGTTTTCAACAAATAATTGCAGTGCTTTAGTGAATCATAAAAAGTCAAAAGATAGTAGAATGATAATCAATGACAAAAAGAAATAAAAACCGAAACTTCTTTGTGGTGTATATTTAAACTTTTTTATTATTTATAGTTAAAGAGATTTGACACAATTGAACAAATAGTTGTTGTTTTCATATTATTTCTTATAATATATAAATATTAAATCCAATTATAAAAATTTATTGAAATATTGAAATTTCTAAATTTTGATGGTTTTTAACACACTACATGTTATGCTATATTTCATTTTTGTTCATAAAACACACACATATCCCTATTACCCAAACTAATGTACACCTTTACAAATAATGATAATTGTGTACCATTTATGCACAAAGCTTGCATCTGGAAAAAAAAATCATATATATATATATATATATAATATATATATATATATAAACCATGTTTCTTTATGAAAGTTGCTCTATCAAAAAATAATGAAGTGGACTCAAATGATTTTATTTATAGTTAAAGAGATTTGACATAGTTCTACAAAATTAATGATGTTTTTCATATTATTTAGTATAATATATAAATCTTAAATCTAATCATAAGAATTAATTCAAATGTTTAAATTGCTAAATTTTAATTGTTTTTAACAATACATATTATGTTATATTTCATTATGGTTCATGAAACTTATTCATGTCTTGCATATATCCCTACTATCCAAATTAATGTACACTTTTACAAATAATAATAATTGTGTGCCACTTATGCACAAAGCATATATTGGAAAAAACAACGAATTAAATTAAAAAATGTTGACAAAAAATCGTATAAATTTTAATTACGTATTGGAAATATTTTTTTATATTAGTTATGTAATCAACCTTTGTCTCTTTATGATAATTGCTCTATAAAAACAATAGCAAAGAGAATAAATTCAATGCTTTTTTATTTGTCAAATCTGTGTAAGCCTTTCCGTCATATTTACATTGATAAAGACTTTAAAAGCTTTTTATTTATTGCGTCCAAATGTATCTTTAACATTTTTCTAGAGTGTTGAACCATCATAACATTTATGGACAGTCCAATTACAACATTATCATCGATCTTTGACATTTTTTAATAGAAAGTTGCGATATGTCGTAGAAATGGGTATGTTGTATTTAGAAGGAGAATCATTATGTGATGATTTATTACATATATTATTAAAAGAATGCATATGAATACACATGTTACCTCTGCGGGCAAAGATGACATCTTAGGAATATGTGGAATAGATTCAAATAACGGGAATTTAGAAAAAGGTTTGTTGGATGAATTATTGGGCATTTAAGACTTGATAAAAAAGATGATGATAGAGAAAATGTGAAAAAAATGAGAATCTATTAACATAATATTTGACCTAATGATAATTTTAAGTACAAACAATACAACATGTCTATGATAGAAAATATCTACGCATATAAAAAAAGCATTTACTTTGTGAATGTAGACTAAATTCTCATCACCTAGTAATTGAAGATGGAAAATATAAACAGAAAAGAACATCTATATTTACTTTGAAACAAGGAGAAATTGGGCTTGAGATGTAGGTGTTGAAATATTGCCTTGGATTTAAACATGTGAGATAGAGACTTCATGGTGAAGATTTTTATATCTTACATAGATCGTTGAGTTTGTAAACCAAAAATAATAAATGGTTATATTATGAATGCTTTCGAACAATGGAAAAAGATGAGTATATTGCATGCTACAAACTTGAAAAATGCCAATTTGTGCAACTCCTGGTCTCATATATCCTATAAAACCTCTTTTGAAAAGTAAATAAAAATATTCGATTGGGGTAGCTTACACAGATTGTTGAGTTTGCGAACCAAAAAAAGGTAAATGGTTCATTAAGAATGTTTTAGAACAAACAACATGCTCACAAACTCGACAAATGCCAATTTGTCTAACTCTTGGTCCCATAAATCCTACAAAACCTCTCTTTAAAGTAAATAAAAATAATTTGTTTATAGCAATGAAAATGTATAATTTGACTTTAATATATAATTAATGCATTTTAAAATATAATATAGTATATTTTACAATAAATTAATAAATCAAAATAGAGCTATTTTAACTTTCGATCTGCCAAGTGCCAAGAGGGATCAAATCTCTCATGATGAAAGACTCTTGGAAATGTTTACATTTTTATTTGACATGTTTTATAATTTTTATAATTTAATTTTTTAATGTGACCATAATAGCTTATTGAGGGCTGCTACTATTTTCCTTCTCTTATTTGTAGTATGGACTTAGATTGGCATCAAATTTTAATCTAGCTACTCCTCTTTGATGCTTTTAGGTTGCTTGTTCTTGTCTTCTCTAGCACCTCTATATAAATATTTGCTATTAATTTAGCTCAAAACTAGGAGGCTTATTGTTTCATCTTAGGGCATCTTTATTGGCTCTGTCCCGTCTCATACCTTGAACAATTCACTCCTCTACCTTGAGGGAGGTTCCAACACATCAAGGACAAGGGAGGTATCAACCCTTCTAATAGGAGTTTGGGTCACCATTTAATACTTCATTGGTATATTATTTGTGTAATACATCTATTGAGTTTGGGTTGCCCCAAGATGCTTTATCTCTCCTAACCAACTAAAACAGACAAATCCACCAATCCAAGCATGCTTCAAACGTTCAACTTTTTACTGAGAAATCCTACACAATCACATCCCCAATTAGTAATAAACCTTTAAATATAAATAAACACAAACCTTTGGGGTCGTTAATCATTATGATGCTACTTATATCATAATCAAGTTATCCAAATACATCTTGTCGAAAGCTTTTCTTCTTTAACTTCTTTAGCAACACTAAATACAACCTCAATACTTTTCAGGTCTTTTAACTTCATGAATTACGAACATCCATCTGTAGTACTTTCATTCATTCTTTGGTTTAATTATTTCTTCAAGGTATTTACTATGACTGTCATAATATGTTCTCCCTCTTAATTGGGGAGACATACTCTTTCTTCTATCTATTGATGGTGTTGGACGCGCCAACATTAAGGGGATCACCCCGATATGAAGTCCCAATGGTTCCTTCACCGTAGTAGGAGAGGGTGGGAGCAAGTCCTAAGTTGGTTGGGAGTAGTTCCAACTCTGCTAGGAACACACAACACAATAGGACATGCATAGCTTCTGACGGAACAATCCACATAGATGCGATAGTCACAACACACAAGGTAAGATAACACGTATAACACTCAGCATATTAGTCCACGCGAATGCAACGGTTGTTATAGCAATTTTTATGTGAAAGGTCTGTCTGATGTCCGGGAGAGTAGACAACACAGGTGAGAAAGCGTTAACAACATATACAACACATTTTCATTAACATATATGTATTACAATAAGTGAATTAGTTCAAGTGTTAAAGACAGGTTAAAGCAACATGCATTACAAGTGTTTAAGATTAGTCTTAAAATAGTTACAATACATGTGTGAAAACGTGCTAGCCTGATAACAGGCTTCTGAATTATGCGAAAGTTCCAAGACACATCGTTACACCATACATCACTAACACCGTGAGCGGGGCGTTGGAGCCACTACTTACTCCTCAAAGGAAAGATTATAGACTCTCAAGGCTATGTGGAAGGAGCTAAGGTGAAAAGTCCTTTGCCGTACAAATGAGGAGGTATTTATAGCCAAGGGTGAAACTGACCCTTGTGGTTGTTCGACTACCCTCATGACTATTTGAATTCCAGGAATTTTCGACTTTACATGACTCTTCGTACAACAAGTGGGTCTCTTGGACTTCCACGTTACATTACATTGATTAATAGTATGGTCCACAATAGAGATGTAGACGACATGACTCATGACATGACTCGACATGACAATGATGGTACATTCGTGCTGCTGCTGGTGTGCATGTCGAGCAGCAGTGTCACTGGGTGATGGATGTCCTCATGGTGTGTCACAGCGTCACCTCTGCATGGAAAAGTGCGCAGCCTTCGATGGTCATTAGTTTGCATGATGTTGCATTCACACATTTCTCCTTGCTTGTATGTTGGTAAGCTTGATAGGTTCGTCCGTTCATGAAAGGTGCATGTTCGTCCGTTCATCCGTTTGTGAACACATCTTGCATGTTTGTTTGTCCGTTTGTTCGCGAGCACATCTTTGCATGATCATCGGTTCGCGAGCACATCTCTTTGCATTCATCGTTTGTTCGTTCATTGGTGAACCTCTCCTTCTTCATGTGCTCCCTTTGTTCATTCCATCCGTTATCACGCCATGTTTGTTTGTGTACTTGTTTCTGTAGTCACTCATGACGAGATGACATTAAATCCATGAACCTCCTAGTCTACCATGATGCATGATCATTTCGGATGCAGGTGACTGGGAGAGGTGACAAGGTTGCGATGCGGGATGGAGGCTTTGGGCACTGCTGATGAAAATTGCACAGGAGTCACTCAGTGATGAAGATGGGAAATCCAGATCGACAGTGACTTTCCCTAGGGTTTGGCTTAGCTAGAGGAAAAAAATGTGCAGTTTTTGAGAGGAGCAGTCTGGGTTGCGGAAAGGCTGGGCAGGAAAAATCTGCACAATTTCTGGAATGAGCAGGTAGCGGGAGCTTGGCAGCAAAAACTACGCAATTCTGGATGGGAACTGGCAGTTAGATGCTGGGTCACTAGCAGCAACAACTGCACAATTCCTAAGGGGAACTGGCAATGAGCTACTGGGAACTTGGCTCCAAAAATTGCGCAATTCCTGGAGGGAACTGGCAGTCAACTACTGGAGTTTGGCAACAAAAATTGCGCAATTCCTGGAGGGCACTATCAGTCGGGGAGATGCTAGCAGGAAAACCTGCACTGATGCTGGGAGAATGGCCTGCTGGTCACCTCTGCGCAGTTTTTGAGCTAAGAGGACCACTGGGCAGCAGAGGAATTGCTCATGAAAAATGTGCAATTTTTTGGGTGAGAAATTGGTCGACCGTTAGGAGGGTTGGTTGGAAAAACTGCGCAATTTTCTAAGAGAGATAGGGACGGGCACTAGGTCTCTGTCTAGCCTGTCTGCGCAATTTTCTTAGTTAGTGGAGCGGGCAAGGTCTACAGCGTCTGCGCAATTTTTGGGGGGAGTCAGTCTCGAGGTCGCTGCCGAGTCAAACTCTCCGGTTGACCAACATGAAGGTTGATTTATTTGCTTGCAGACAACATAGCTTGAAATGGCTTGCTTGGTGCTTCTGCGCTATTCTGGGTGACAGTTGATCGAGTCAATGACGAGGTGATGGTCCGACTGTCAGAGGGGAATCTGGTTGTCAGAATTTCAACAAAGTGACTAAGTGTGTGAACGATCGAAAGATGCATACATGATCTTGCAAACACACACTTACATGACTTGACGACAAGATAACTCAAACCATCCAGACACATGCTCAACAGGACTGACTGACAGTGTAAGCAAAAGGTGTGATACTTGTGATTGATCGTTGGTCGACCATGACGATGGTTGCACGACAGTGAATGTGACTCCATGTGTGATTGCGATAGATGTTTTCATAACAAACACAACAAGTACACACGAATTGAAGACTTTGAGTATAATCGAAACATGGTCGTAAGCATGAATTTGAAATCAACATGTAAAAAATTGGGGGAAATGATCAAGCAAGGTGGGTTCAAAGGATGACATGAACTCATGAAGTGAACTCGAGTGTGTGTGGTCATCAACTGAAACTCTCAAGGGAGGCTCTGAAATTCGGTGCAGGCCAAAATTTTGGAGGGCGGTTGTAGCCATTACAACACTTGGCGACACACTGGTAGAAGTCCAACATCTCTGTTTTGGTTCATTCATAGGACATGGCCTTGGTCTTTCGGGGAGTATTGAATCATTGTGCGGGTTACTTCGGCTTCCCCACTTACCTCATGGACATACATGGTTCACCTTTTTCCAACTCAGTGAAACACAATCAAAAGTTCAACTTGATCACAATGTTTCGAATTCGTGAATGGTAGTTTAGCTCGCGAGTTGAAGATTTTTAGAGTAAAAGTTTTCATCTATGGTGTTTCTCCCCTACTAGTAGGCCTGGACAGTACCTCAGCAGAGTCATGCAGGAACACATGCATTGCTCCACTGGCAGCGAGCCTGGTCAGTACCCCGGTGGAGTTTCATGCTTCACGTCTCTACGCAGGAAGCCTTTCTCTTCTTTCGCCATTGTATTTTTCAAGAGGACTGTGCATAGGCACTTATTTATTTTTGGGGCGGAAGAGGGATCTCGACTTATTAGAGAAGAGGAGGTTGTTCCTTCAGAGAAGCATGTAAGACCTCTAACATAGGTTTTCTCATTTAGATTTTCTCCTTCTATATTTCTACTAGTTGGATGAACTTGAACACATAGAGCAGAACGCTGAGTGTAGGCATGGGGTTTCCCAGTGTGGACATAGGTTCATGGTTGGACCAAAACTTCCCTCGTAGACAGCTCGTATTTTCCGTCAAGACTTCATCAGTCGAAGGTTATAACCAAGCACAGAGAAGACAAACACAAGACTGGCCAAGTGCTGCAGTGTCATAAGTTTCTTCAAATCTCAGCCACGTACTCTATTCAAAAGCCAGAACACAGTAGTTGGCAACACTTATTTCTGGAAACAAAAATAGTAAGGTATCAAGCAAACAAAACAAATGTAAACAAAAATAGTAAGTAGAACAAACCAAATGAAACAAGAAGCAAGCAGACTATGAACATGGCATGGGGCGCAGCCCGACCTATTGTAAATAATGTTTGAGATCTTGGCCATTGATAGGAAGGCTGTCAACCCTCCCTTCAAGTGATTGCAGTTGGTACGTGTGTGGGCCAAGCTTCTCCTAGACTGTGTACATATTTTCCATCGATGTGTCATCGACCGAAGGCAACAAATTCTTACATAAGAGGCAGGCCGACATATCACCAAGTATTGATATTTGTACAAGTCCTCATGTATTTCACCTAGCTTGTTTTAAGAGTCACACATGGTCCATGAAAACTAACCTACAGACATAAACAAGCAAACAAACCAAAAAGAAAAGCAAGAAGCAGAAGCAAATGTGTATGCAAAGCGAGTAAGAAAACAAACAATCAAGCAAGCAAACACACAAAGAAAGAAGCAAACATTGATGCAAGAAAACAAATAAAAGCAAATACTACTACTACTTCTAAGCTAACAGTGCATGGGTCGTCTTACATGAAGTGATACTTCTAATGCAGCCACTGGTGCATTGGTCGACCCATGTTGGTGAAGGCATGGTTTGCAATCATCGCAGTTGCGCAAACCAGTAAGCATGAAAGATATAACGATGAAGATGTACGCACTCTAAGATTACAAGCGTCCACAAAACAAAAATGAATGAAAGCGCATGTCATGCACTCTGTGGAATTTCAATGGTGCTATGCTACACTACATACATATGTTGAGTGTATGCATTCTCTTGACTATGACTTGCAATAAAACGCGAGAAAGGTAGACCACTCACGTTGTGCAACTGTGCTTGTTGTGTAAGATTCCTCCATTGCATGAGCGATGGGATCATGTAGTTTGAGTGGAGGAAGCGAAATCTGGATGTTTGGTTGACCTTCATTGCAAAGCAGAGAGCGACGAGGAGCCTTGCATGTTTCAACAATTTCCTGATCAGAAGTGAAACCAACCTCAGGACAACGAGGACCTGACATAACCATCAGCTCGAGTTGAAGTGCCTCAATAGTCTGGGGGGTTTCGACTTCGTCGACCGATAGATCATCATAGACCAATGTTTTAGACAGATTAACAACGATTGAATGAACATTGTGATCGGATGAAGAAGTAGAGAGATCATGACAACCAAGATTAGAAAATTCAGAATGTTTGTTGGCATCCTCATGGTTTGATGAATCGTGCAGAGGGGTAGATGAGAAGCAAGGATGTTCACGCTCTGTGTTTTCAGAAATGATAGATGACGATTGGATGGATTTTCAGAGGAAGATGTGTCCTCTCCGTAATGTAATGATAGACTGGCATTTGATGTGTCCTATGAATGATCAGAAGTAGAAACATTCGGAAATGAGTTTTCACAAGGGAAATCAATAGTGGAAAAATCACAAGGGATGTCAAGATAGAGCGGGTGAGGTGCGGCTGGAAGGGAGTCATCCTTCACCACAGGTTCTTCTTTAGATTCCCACACACACTCATCATGAATGATGGTGTAGGTTAGCTGCATAGTACCAACTTCGTCAACAACTTGATCCTTGTTCACAGCAGGTGAGGAGTCTGGAATGGAAGAACACAAGACAACACAATTAGGAGGATCAACAGAACATGGGGACGAAGGTTGAGGGAACGAATCCACGTGAAACCAACAGACATGCAAGCCAAATATCAAGAGTGGGTGGGGTGTGAGGATGTGAAAGTTCAACAAATACGTGTGCATGTTCTCCCACATCACTTTGCGGTGGTAGAGCTGTTTGATGAGGTGAAGGTGGGCAATCACTTGTGACAACAACTGTGCCTGCCTGTGATTGCGCAACTCCATCACCGAGGTATGTTGAACGGGGTTCGAATGATTTCAAGAATTGCGGATTTTTGGATATGTGAAGAAGATACTCAAATCTTCCATCGAGAAATCCCCAATCAATTTCATCTTCGGGAAATCAGTAAGCAAGATTACAAAAGCATGTGTGAAACTATTCAACGAATTCATCGGGTGCTTTTCGTAATTCTAGAATTTCTTTATTGAGTGCTTTACAGTTAAGGTGATTGAAAGTGCGGTCAATCTCTGCGACCTTATGAAAAAGAGAATGAATAGATTTTTCAGGTAGCGTGGCACACCAATGCAATGGGTTCCCTAGAAGCGTGTAGACGAACAACGCGCAGGTCATGTGTTCTTCAAAGATTCCATGTCTTTCACATGAGCCTACAACGCTGATCGCATGCCTAACCAAGGCTACATAGACTCCACCATCATATGTTTTATGTGACAAGTTATTCAAGAGCTCTTTGAGATTTCAAAGTCGTTTCCATAAGACATACACTTCGGAAGAGAAACTATGTAGTTGGTCATGATAGATATGCAGAGATTCAATGCAGATTGTGAGGACTTAGCTTGTCATCTGCACCTCCTTCTAGCGCCAAAAATGTTGATGGTGCTGGACCCACCAACATTGAGGGGATCACCCCGTTATGAAGTCTCAACTAGACCTCACACTGTTTGGTGTGGGAGTCCCATCTAGTATGATGGCCCGATTGCCATTATCTTAAAGAGTTTCCTCAACTCTTACTTGTCAGCACATGAGAGTGGTCTGCTTTGTCTTTCAAGAAGTGAGGTTCGTGTTCTTGGTGATTGTAAGTGTCACTTGTGTCGATGGTTCTTTCGCTGTAGAGGGAGAGGGTGGGAGTGAGTCCCAAGTCGGTTGGGAGTAGTCCCAATTTGCTAGGAACAGACAACACAACAGGACATGCACAGCTTCCATTGGAACAGTCCACACGGATGCAGTAGTCACAACACACAAGGTAAGATAACACGTATAACACTCAACGGATTAGTTTGCGCTAGTGTAGCGGTTGTTATAACAAGTTTTCTATGAAAGGTCTGTCTGATGTCCAGGAGAGTAGTCAACACAGGCGAGACAACATTAACAACATATACAACACATTTTGCATTAACATATAAGTATTAAAACAAGTTAATTAGTTCAAGTGTTAAACACAAGTTAAAGCAACATGCATTGCAAGTGTTTAAGATTAGTTTTACAACAATTACAATACATGTGTGAAAACGTGCTGGCCTGATAGAAGGCTTTTGAATTAAGGAAAAGTTCTAGGACACATCGTTACACCATACATCACTAACCCCGTGAGTGGGGCCTTGGAGCCACTACTTACTCAAAGAAAATATTATAGACTCTCAAGGCTATGTGGGAGGAGCTGAGGTGAAAAGTCCTTTGCATGTACAAATGAGGGGGTATTTATAGCCAAGGGTGAAACTGACCCTTGTGGTTATTCAACTACCCTCGTCACTATTTCACTTCCATGATTTTTCAACTTTACATGACTCTTTGTACAACAAGTGGGTCTCTTGGACTTCCACGTTACATTACATTGATTGACAATATGGACCACAATAGAGATGTGGATGACATGACTCATGACATGACTTGACATGACAGTGCGGGTACATTCGTGCTACTGCTGGTGTGCATGTTGAACTGTAGTGTTGTTGGGTGATGGATGTCCTCATGGTGTGTCACAACTTCACCTCCGCATGGAAAAGTGCGCAAAGTCTTTGATGGTCATTGGTTCGCTTGATATTGCATTCACACATTGCTCCTTGCTTGTATGTTGGTAAGTTTGACATGTTTGTTTGTTCGTGAAAAATACATGTTTTTCCATTCGTCTATTCAAGAATACATCTTGCATGTTTTCTCATCCGTCCATTCACGAGCACGTCTTTGCATGATTATCCATTCGCGAGCACATCCCTTTGCATGCATCATCTGTTTGTCCGTTGGTGAACCTGTCCTTTTGTATGTGCTCCCTTTGTTCATCCCATCCATCATCACGTCATGTTTATTTGTGTACCTATTTCTACAGTCACTCATGATGAGATGACATCAAATCCATAAATCTCCTAGTCTACCATGATACATGATCATTTCAGATGCAGGTGACCGGGAGAGATGACAAGGTTGTGAGGCGGGATGGAGGCTCCGGACACAGCTGATGAAAATTGCGCAAGAGTCACTGGGTGATGAAGATGGGAAATTCAGATCGACAGTGATTGTTCATGGGGTCTAGCTCAGTTGGAGGACAAAACTGCACAGTTTTTGAGATGAGCATTCCGAGCTGCGGAAAGGCTAGGCAGGAAAAATCTGTGCAATTTTTGGAATGAGTGGCAATGGGAGCTTAGTAGCAAAAATTGCAAAATTCTTGAGGGTAATTGGCAATCAGCTACTGGGTCACTGGCAGCAACAACTGTGCAATTCCTGAGGGGAACTGGAAATCAGCTGTCGAGAGCTTGGCAGCAAATACTGCACAATTCCTGGAGGGAACTGGCAATTAGCTATTGGAGCTTGGAAGCAAAAGCTACGCAATTCCTGGAGGGAACCGTCAGTCAGCTGCTGGGAAAAACTGCACTGATGCTGGTAGGCTGGCTTTCTGGTCACCTCAACACAATTTCTGAGCTGAGTGGATTGCTGGGCAGCAGAGGACTTTCTCATGAAAATTGTGCAATTTTCTGGGTAAGCAGCCGGTCGACTATCGGGAGGGTTGGACGGAAAAACTGTGCAATTTTTTGAGGGAGACAGGGATAGGCACTGGGTATATGTTCGGCCTATCTAGGCAATATTCTCAGTCAACAGGGTAGGCAAGGTCTGCAGCCTCTGCGCAATTTTTTAGGGGAGTCAGTCCCGGGGTGGCTGCTGGGTCAAACTCTTTGGTTAACCAGCATGAAGGTTGATTGATTTGCTTGCGGAAAACACAACTTGAAATGGCTTGCTTGGTGCTTCTGCACTGTTTTGGGTGGTAGCTGATTGAGTCGATGGCGAGGTGATGGTCTGGTTGTCAGAGGGGAATCCAGTCATTAGAACTTCAACAAAGTGACTAAGTGTGTGAACGAGCAAAAGATGCATACGTGATCTTTCAAATACATACTCACATGACTTGAAGACGAGATGACTCAAACCATTCAGAGACACATGGTCAACATGACTAACTGATAGTGTAAGCGACAAGCGTGACACTTGTGATTGATCGTTGGTCGACCGTGACTACGCTTGCAAGACAGTGAATGTGACTCCGTTTGTGAGTGCAACAAATGTTTTCATAAAGAACACAAAAGGTACACATGAAGTGAAGACTTTGAGTATAACCAGAACATGGTCGCAGGCATGAATTTGACATCAACATGCGAAAACCTGGGTGAAATGATCAAGCAAGGTGGGTGCGAAGTCTCACACGAGCTCATGGATTGATCCCGAGTGTGTTTAGTCATCAAGTGAAACTCTCAAGGAGGCTCCGAAATTGGGTGCAAGCGAAAATTTTGAAGGGTGGTTGTAGCCGCTACAACGCTATCCAAGCTCCCTCTCAACTTAGGGAGATCAACAAATTCCTTCTTTTAGAACATTGGAGAAAATTCAACCTTTCAAGGCTTCATTTATTTGTGAACATCATTCTTTGTCATGGAAACAAGGTCATGTTGGTCATCATCATTGTTATAGCTTATTTTATTCATCATGCTCATCATTATTATCAAGGCACCTTCACTTATGACGATATTCAACATCTTGAAGATTGTGTACCTAGAAATATTCAACAACAAGTACAAATATACATAAGCATGCAATTAACTATATCAAAACCATGTTATTACAATGGAAGCATAAAAACAATCAAGCTTGAGACCTCAGATACATAGTTTAGGTTCATAGTTAACAAAGGGTGCATCTTTTATATACTAGACTTCAACAACTTTCTAGCATTTTCTCATAAACCCTAGATTCCATCTTCGAGACATAAAGTCTTAGAAATCAACAACTCACTCAAGATATCAATCCAATCATATTACTATACATCTAAAGTTTCAACAATATGCTTTTTAGATTTTCATGATAGATTCTACTAGGGTTTTGTTATATACCCTAAATTTCTTTAATAAAACTAAATGATCAACAATCAGGTTAGCATAATCGCATATATATTTCAAGGGTTTTATGCAATGTCATCTCATATCAATATCTACTAGGTAAACCCTAGATACAAACATCAAGACATCGGATTTAGATATACACCAATTTTAATCAGGCTAGGGTTTCGATCATACGGAAGAATAGACACCTAGGGTTTCATTCCTAGGACCTTACTTTAGCTATTACAATGGTTTTGTTCATAAACCCTAATTCTCCAAATCTTAAAGATCTAGGATTTTATCATATAGCCTAGACATTAGCAACAAACCCTAAAAAGGCTAGGGTTTTACCATAACAATACCAAAACCCTCAACATTAGGAGAGTAGGATTTCACCATGAGACCTAAACTTTACCAACAAACCCTAAGTGGATTGGGGTTTCATATTTATTGTCAACATACCCTAGATACCAAAAGGATAGGGTTTTACATTGAACCCTAAAGGTTAGGTTTTCATAAACAAGTGACAAGATCTTGTATAATGAGGGTATTTTCAATCTAATGATTAATAACCCTAGCAAGAATCTTTATGATTCAAAACCCTAGACATAAAGATGTTAGTAAATCAAATTTCAAAAGAAGAATGATCATACCTTATTGTATGAAGAAATTCATGCAACAAATCTTATAGTCTAAGACATACCTTGAGTTGTTCCTTAACAAATTTTGTAGGACATCAATTCTTGAAGGGCTTCCTTTGCAAAAAAACTTCTTTTAAGTATTTTCTTTGAAGTCTCCTTGATAACCTTTGTGTATTATGCAAGCTTTCCTACAAAAAATATAAAGAAAGGATTACGTGTATGGAATATGAAAATATCTAGATGTATGGATGGAAATCAAACATGAAAGATGAAACAAATAAAAATATACTTATCTTTTGGTAAAATGGTGAAGGCTCCCTCTTAATCTCATCTTTTCGAGGGATTCCTACAACTTATAAAAAATAATTCAAGAATATCTACCAAGACATATTAGATCTATGAATTATAGAAATCAGAACATAAAAGAAAACATTGCAAAAATTAAAGTAAAAGGATATGAAAGGGATAATATCCTTAAGAGACTTTAGAAAATAAGTCTTTGACTTCAGATTCTTCAGTCTAGTTCTTCTTAGGTGGAGCTTCATTGGCATGTTCTATTTATCTCTTATTATTCCTTGGATTGTCAGGACATTGAATTTTGTAGTGTCCCATTTTATGACAATTGTAGCATTCAATCTTTGATAGATCAACCTTCTTTTTTGGTCCTTTAAGCTTCTTGTATACTCCCTTCTTCTTGTGATGAGAAGAGTAGGCATTTGAAGTGTTGTTTTCTTCATCCTCCTTTTTGTCACTTACTAATGAAACACATGCTTCTTCTTGACTGCATGCATTCCACATTTGTTCAAAGGTTGGTGTATCTTTCCAATTGTTAATTCCTGGTGCAAAAGAGCTTCATAATTTTTGCAGACCTATTAGTGCAACGACCATGAGTTCTTTCTCTGGTACAATTTCATAAATATCTTGGAATTCATCTCTTATTCTAGACTTCCTTACAAAATAGGATGAAACAATGTCATCTTTCGTCATCTTTATTGTTCTTAGTTAATTTTCGAGACTAACTATCTAACCAATGCTTTATGGTGAATAACTTTGAGAGGGATTCATACATATCTTTTAATTAGATTATCCTTCACTCCATAAACTTTAAATTCATGGCCAAAATACTAGTTTCCTTGTATTTTTCTTTTCCTACATTATTTGCTGGTTCCTTTACTTTTCCTCGAACAAAAATCCAAAACTTGGTGCTTAGAAAGAATAATATCCATTCTCTTCTTCCATGCCCTATAGTTGGAGGCTCCTTCTAGCTTATTTTATGTCTTCATTAAGGTTGCCATAGACTTTATAATGTCTCCTTTTCTTGATATAGATAGTAGGCCTTTATCTTCTTATATGATGCTTTCCTTAATGATATTCCTTTGTTCCTTCCTTCTTAACCCTTCTTTCAACATACCTTCAAGATGCCTTTTTCTTTCCTCTTTCATCTTAGCTCTGATACCATGCTAGAAAACCAAAAAGGCAGAAATATTTTCTTATGTTGATAATTACTTGTGATATTCTTGTACTCTTATTAGCTTTATTTAAGTTCTTTTATTTTATTTTCATCAAGAAATCATCAAATAAGAAACATGAAGATCAAAGACACCAGATATGGGCACTCAGCCAGGGCTAAAACACCTACACAGGGTAAAACCCAGTCAAAATATTCCATTAATAGATTCAAATAAAATTGAGACAAAACAAGACCTTAGACCTGACCAAAAGACCTTCTTGCTCCACCATGTCAGCCCTCGAACTATCCTTCCAAAATTCAAAGATAAAATGCAACAATACTGCATCAATACTACATCAAAGACATACTTTCGACCCTCCCGGTTCAGAATTTTGACCCAACTTCAAGTCTGAAACTTTGTCCCTCCTGCAAATCTAGCATATCAAGTGTGAATCACAAGAGAGAGAAAGTGGTCTCCAAACTTATTCGCTAGGGTTTCTTCTTCTTCTTTAGGGTTTTTCTCCTTCTTCCTTGAATTTCACACCCTATTTCCTTCTCCAACAACTGCAAATTGAACTTGTTGTAAATGTTCTTTAAATGAAATCGAGTTTCTACCTTTATATAGTGGATTCTACCTCCCAATTAGGGAAATGTTAGGGAAGGGAGACTCGGAAGGGAAATTGGGAAAAATATATGAAACAGGGAGTTTAGGGGAAGAATTATGACATATACATCATCATACAATTTCATTTGCAAGGATGTTATGGGAGGTAGGGTTTAGGGTTTGATTTTTGATTTCTTAATATTTTTGGTAGGGAAATTAAATAACAGTGATAAGGGAGTAAGAAATGGGAGGTGGGAAAATGTAGGAACAATAGGAATGAAAAGGAATACCTTAAAACAACAAAACAAACCCTAACAACTTTGACATTTTCGAGCAAAAGCACATGGAGTCTTTACTTGCAAATGAAGGCTTTTAAAATATGATCATGATCTTCTTCAAGCTTTAGCAAACCATAATTTATATGATTGAAGGCCTACCTGACAAGCTTGAGGAGATTTGGGGTCTTCTTGAAGTTTATAAGTAATTGCTGTAGGTGAGCTCCTGAAAGGTCACGTGCAGGACTAAAGGGTCGCGCACACCCAAGAGGTCGCACCCTTGTTTTTTTGCAACTGTTGGGACCCCCTGGACGGGACGCGCCCACCCAACAGGTCGCGCACAGCTGTGGAAGGGTCGCGCACGGATCCTCTCTGCAATTCTGCCCAAATGCTCTTGAAAACGATTTGCTCTATTGCTTGAAGGCACAATGAAGCTTAATGGAGGGAGAGAGAGACTTTATAGCCTTGTTTTGAATTTATTTCATGTCAAAACCCTCTTTCTAATGTTTTTCATGACACTTTTTAAACTTTGAATGTTGCTGACTTTTTGGTTTCCTTTTGTCCCGAAATTGGTTGAATTGATGTTTTTTCTTGAAAATTTTTGCAGGGATAGCTTCTGAGGAATCTTGGCAAAGGGGACTAGGGCTGCATACTGACTTTCGATGAATTTTAAAATTTTTACAATTTTTACAAAATTTTGAGAAATGACCTTGGCTTTAAAAATAGGGTTTTTAAATCCAAGGTAAAAATTAACTGTACAAGATGAAATCTTTTGAAGAAATACTTTGATAGTTCATCCCTCTGGCCTACTGGGCATTTATCAACTTTTAAAGACATGACCTCAAAGACAAATTGGACCTAAACCCTAGACCTAGGACTTTTGACCTTAAGACAAGAGAAGTAACCTTGAAAGAGTTTATTGACTGAAGCAACTTGATCCAGCAGTGCCAAGAGGGGAATAAAGACACCAGCTCCTCCATCAGGGTTATGG
>APFE030595229.1:70631-99544 GCA_000404065.3 Pinus taeda | reverse complement strand
TATATATGAATCGTTCCACTCTCATGTGGTTTTTCTCCTTCATATAATGGGTTGGTTCTCATTCATGGGTTGGGCAATTTGGGCCGAGCCAACCTGGTCCTTCCACCTGAATGCCCACACTTCCACCTAGTTGACACCATTATGTTGTGCCACTTTTCTTGGCCTATATTCAACATTTAGCCATTTCTTGGACTATATTAACAAGCTCTTAACTTCTTGTTTGGGAAATAAGCCCATAAACTGTTCCACCATGATGCCCTCCCCCTTTATCACTTAGGCACTTGTTTAGGGTTATCTTGGACCATGTCTAGGGGCACTCATGTTTCCTCCCATTGAATCGTCTTGGGTATTCTACCCATTGCTTGGCCAAGTCAAGTGCTTAATCACTTATTCCCATCATACCACCAAGTTGTTCAACACCTCATGTTGGCACACCCTCCTCCAACATCCATTTTTGTCACATTTCTAGTGATATCTTTGTCACAAATCATGTTATGGAGATGTTTCCCATGGCATGTGCCCTGATTAAAGGCAAACCCAACTCTATGACCTAACACAACCCTGTTGGAAAAATCACCACACCTCTATAGAATCCGTAATTTCCACCCTGGGATCCTAGTTACTAGTTTGTAACGTTTACCAACACCTACAGGTTTTGGTGTAACGACAAACCTCCACATGGTATCAGAGCTTGGACACAGGTTCGATTCCCTCGAGTTGTGTTTGAAGGGGGGGGGGGGTGTTGGAAAATTGCCGCACCTCTATAGAATCCGTAATTTCCACCCTGGGGATTCTAGTTACTGGTTTGTCATGTTTACCAACACCTGCTGGTTTTGGTGTAGCGACAAACCTCCACAAATCCCTACTCTCAACATATATACATGACACCTAATGATGCCGAATGTGAAAACTTTAGTGATAAGACATCTAGAATTGAGGGAAGAAAATAGGATGTCTAGTATTGATACAGCTTTAGGGGAAGAAACCACATGACCTTTAGTTATGAACATGATGACTATAAAATTTATGAACATTCTCACGTCATATTCATTGACGAGTATGTGGTATTTTCTAATTCTTTTTTTTTTCTTTCTAAAGGGTGCACATGTTGGCCCTGCTGAGAAATCTATGGGCAACAACATATGATGATTTCTCTTTCTTGATAATTGTTTGTGATGTATTTTACTTCACTTAATTAAATTATTCTTCTTTATTTATTATTAGTGTTTTCTTCATCAAACAACTACCAAATCACAAAGAAAAATAATACAAAGGACATAGGATGTAGGCGATCAACCAGGGCCAAAACCTCTTCAACTATGATTAAAACCCACAAGAATTCTTCTTCTTATAGAACATTAAATTGATGAATTCCAAGATCTAGACCCTTGACCAAGTCTCCTCCAAGGCCAAGTCAACCTTTCCTTCAAAACAATAAGGGCATGGTGGTGTCAAAACAATAAAAATGAATATACGTTTATTTTTTGTCAATAGAATGATTACCTTCATTTTATTTCATTTGCAGATCCAAAGCTAAGTGATTCAATGAAAGAATTGAGAGCAATGACAAATATCGTGGCAGATCCACATCTAGTTCACTATGATTGAGTTGGGTCATCTCTAGTTCGATAGGTGAATCCATATTCAAAACCTATAGAGATACAAATCATTGCATATAGAATATTGTAACAAGCTGCAGTGAAAACAACATGAAAAGGAACAATACTATATTGAGTGGAACTCGCTTACCCAATAGCATATATAGAAGTTTTTAAGTCCATTTGAGGAGATTCATATCTAGTTTCGTAACCTCAAGTCATAGATATTATTCATGTTCTAAATGTAAATTCATTTAATTAAAAGGTCACTTTACTTCGACCAATAAAGAAGGTAGGAGCATGAGCACAGGTAACAAATACAAGCACATACGTAGAGACAAGACTAGTTGGATAGAGCCAGTAATAGGAACGAAGGTGCAACTGCTGGCTAAGGTAGTAGGAGAAATAGTTGCACAATATATTTATTTACAGAGTTGAAGCAATAGAAACAAGGGTAGTTGGAATTTCTTATCTCATCGATAGAGAACCACCAGTAATAGCAAAGGCATAGGCACCTTGGCTAGTTCCATACCCTATTTCAAAAGCAAAGGTGGTAATAATGAAAACATCTACTAAGGTGGTAAAATCATCTGTTGGAGAAGCAACATTAATAAAAAATAGTAGTAGTACCAATAACATTAGTTTCAGTTGAATAAACACCAGTTTACCTTGATCCAATGGATCCACAGTTTTACTCGCAGTTGCATTTGTCGACCAACAACTTTAGTTTGAGCAGATTAGATTTTCGTTTCCCTGGGGGTACCCTATTGTGTTTAGGATTGACCCCTTCCCTCTGCTTTATTGGTATTAGGTGGGATTTTTTTTATTTTTATTTTTCGTAATGCCCCTAGATGGGCCTAACACCTGCCCAGTCAACTCTACCATAGGAATCCTGACCCCTATGGACCCAAGGGGAATTGAATCCGTGCCTCTTGGCATAGGGAAAATGACTTGGCCGGGGGTTTCAACCAACTAGGCTACACATCAAGGCTATTAGGTGGTATGCAGTTGTACCTCACAATAGTCCTATTGGAGTAGTCTAGCCCATTATGCTATGATAACGATGATAGAATTCAATATGTCGGATGTTTCCCTTTTCCATACGCATCACGTAGTTAGCTGAGCAATGTAGTTATTAAATTCTCATAGAAACCCACTTTTCTTTCCTTGGAGTGGGATGGAAGCTTCATAGGCCCATGGATAGTAAGAGTGAATCCTTTTCCAACTCTTTGACTTATAAAAGGAATCGTCTTAGGTGGTTGGAAGAACCAAAGTATATTGTTTCCTCCAAATCAACTTAGAAGATAAGAAGGAAAATCAACTAGAATGGTCAAATAAAAAAAAAACATTTACATTGATGAGATTTTGGTAAAGAATCAATAGAGGAGCGAGAATGAAACAAAATTATCTTTCGATAAAATATTTGATAGCATATATATATATATATATATATATATATATATATATATATATATATATATATATATATATAATGAGAATCATTCAAATATATCAATGATGATTGATTGATGAGGAGGGTGAGTGTGTAGGGTCATCACAACCTACATTCAAAGGTAGGTTCACTTTGATGCAAGTGAGATCGATTGTCCTCATTTAGTTGGGAGGAAGCAAAAGAATTTGTTCAATAAGATCGATGAAAGTCAAATGATGTAGATTGAGAAAGTTTTGATCTTTATGGATCCTCTCTCTTTTGAGACAATTGAGAGTTATTTATCTCACGTCAAGGAGTTTCAATTGAAATTAGGTGAATATGGAAAGCATTTACTAAAGAAAGACAATTAGCTCAAAAAATTGATCCTCATGGACTTGAAGACACCCTATCATGTATTTCATTTGATGTCTCATGCTAGTTGGGATTTTAGAAAAGAATATTGTAAGGCTTATACATTTGATTCTTTCCATTCTTTGCTAATTAGGCATTGAAGAAATTTATTAATGAAGGGAATGTAGAGGTCAAGAAACATTCTTATTTATTGAAGGAAAAAGGTCAATACAAATACAAGAGAAACCAATTAATTACATCAATTAGAATGTGAAGAAGAAGCATGATGAGTAGAATTCAACTAAGAGGGGTAGAAAGAAGAAAAGTTTCCACCATTGTTGAAATATAAGATATATGGAGAAGCCTTGTTGGAAGAAGACTCAAGATTTGAAAGATAAGATTCAGTATCTCAACATAATACATTAAAATGAGACATCTCAACATAATAAATTCCTATGAGACCTCATTCTTCCTACACTAACACACCCTTTACATATACAAAACACTAATTATAAAAATATCTCAATAAAATACATTAAAATGAGACATCTGTCCATAGCCTGAAACTACCAGATTCCTACTGTACACCTGTTGCATTTACAAAGGATCACTTGGATTGCACTAAAATAAACTGACAACTCAACATAATTACAATAAGACACATGCTAATTAATAACCTACAATCCTACTTTGTACAAAATAAAATCTCCCTTCTAGAATTTACATGAGCTTCAGTCTTCAAAAAAATGTGGCTGATGCTCCTGCATCACCTTTTCACTGGATTACTTCTTCTTCATCATCAGGTTTTGTCCAATTGTATTCCTCCAAGATATTTCCTTGAGATTCTTTAGTTCTAGAAATGAATCTCAATATTTTCTCTTAATCATTACACATGGCAGTTTGGCACCACTGGTCTGTGCACCAATTAAATCCTAAATGTCGTTTATGCTAACTCAAGGTCAACAAAGAATTCATAAGCTACTACTACCATGAAACCTACCAATATATTCTTATCTTTAGTAATAGAGGTGATTTCTATGGTGTCACATACTCCGTTTCTGTAGAGCTCTAGTCGATCATTTTCTTCTTGATACTATTGTTTTACCTCATGAATGACCAACTTTGCATCATCGAATACTTGTAAGAATTTGATATTTTTCTTTATTGTTGCATCTGGGTGTAGTAATAAGGTTTCATAATCAAGGCGATGTTCGTGTTTGCAAATTCCAACAGATATGCCAATGCTACCATTTCTCCTTCATGGGATTTAATAATAGTTCCTAAACCACTCCCACTACTACTGCAATGGCCATGCTCATATCCTTGCACTTCATCCTGGGAGAAAAGTGAATAAGTGCCCATATAATAATCCACCACTAACACATCATCATTCTCAGGAGAACCGATCTGTGCAACATTAACCTTTCTTCTGGGTTTTAGGCTCAGATGTACTAATTTCATGTTTACTGGTACCACAAGAGCATCCCACATGATTTAGGAATATGAGCCAATATGATTGTAATCTACCATCTTATAGTGATATGTTTTGCTAGTTTCACTTCAATATCCTTTCTTTGGCCAATAAAATTTACCCCTTTTTGGCTCCATGTTGTAGCACTTAGCCGTGGTTTTACCCTTTTTTGACTCCATGTTGTAGCACTTAGGTGTGGTTTTACCCTTTTTTGACTCCATGCTGTAGCACTTACCTATGGTTTTAGTTTCTCTGAGTCCTAACTTTTGCATCAAGGATACTGGAATTATACTATCACTAGCTTATGAGTTTATGAGACTCTGATTTACACACTTTCCATTAGTGTATAAAGGATTAAGAAACACATGGACTTATATTTTTTTGGTAGTATTGTCGCTATTTTTATATAATTATTAACAAGTAGTATTGTAGCTATTTTTATATCAATCATCAATTATTGATTTTGGGAACATTTCAAAATAATAAAAATAAAAATAAATTGTTTTTTTTTTACTTCACTTCTTCATAGCCTATTACAACCATTGAGTTAATTTCAACAATCACATTGTTCATCATACAATTAGCCATATAATGATTAGCTTTGCTTGAATTTTAGTACCCAAAATTTCCTCTTCTGAGATCCTGGTCATGACTTCTAAAACAAAAATATTTGTAGTGTTCTTAGCTAGATATTGCATAATGTTATACTTTGATCCCACTCCTACATTCTCATTTTGCGCCCTTACCCACATATGATATAATTTGATAGGTGGATGGTTGATCTTTACCTTTCTAGAGCTATTTACCTTTATTCCATTTTGAGTTGAGTATGGACAACACATTTTTTTCCTTCTTCTTATTCAACATCATTGTGTGAATATTATATTCAACAAACCCCACTTAGTCCTCCTTCAATGATAACGATCCTCTTCTTCATGTTCTATCACCAATGTAATCATGATTTGTTCTATTTTTTATAACATTCAACATTCATTACCATAATTTTTTATATCATTAATCCTTAGGGAGACCAAATATTCAATAACATAAATATCAATTAATTTTGAAACATAATCAGAGATCAAAGGCTTTTCTATTTATATCTTTACATAAGATTGACTATATATAGATTAAATCAATATGGTTTAGAAATAAGTTTTTTGGGAATATTAAATTTTAATATATTTATTAATTAAATTTAAATATAATATTATGAAATATGGTTATGAGGATAGCTCAATCAAATTATCGTCTTGATAATAAAAAGTTATGTCCCATAAAGTTTCAGGTTCAAATCTCATGGATCAATCAACAAATAAAAATAAGAAAATTATGAAATGCAACGATTATAATATAGATTATTAATTTTATTTTATATAGTAAAATAAATTTAAATTTATAACTATTATAAAATTATTATTTTATTATAAAAATATTTATTTTACTCTATATAATAAAATATATTTTAATTTATAATTACTATTTATATTATATATATAAATAAAGGTCCTATGTTAAGTTGTATCCCGAGTAATATTGATCTTATTCCCTTAGTTGAAACTTGGGAGCATGAGGAATCTAGGCTCCCCTACATTCATGGATTCATTCTTTGGTCAACTTGGAACAAGAAATCCTCTCGTAAAGGTTTTGGTGGCATAGTTTGTTGTATAAAAACTAATATGTCTTCTCACATTCGACTTCATAAGATCAACCTTCAATCAGTACATGTGGATCAAAATTTCTGATTCTAACGTGAATATTGATCTTATTCTCTTAGTTGAAACTTGGGAGCTTGAGTTATCTAGGGTCCCCTACATTCATGAATTAATTCTTTGGTCAACTTGGAACAAGAAATCCTCTCGTAAAGGTTTTGGTGAAATAACTTGTTGTATAAAAACTAATATATATTCTCACATTCGATTTCATAAGATCGACCCTTCAATCAGTACATGTGGATCGAAATTTCTGATTCTAACATGAATATAATTTTTCTCGCAATTTGTTACTTCACTCTTATCAAATATACCTCCTACAAGAAAAACTAGCTGGATAAGAATTGCCCCTTCATCACCTTAGAATGGGATATCCACAGTCTATGGAATGAAGGTATATACTTTTGATCGGGGATTTCAATGCTAGAAACACTACTAACTAAGATGCTCTTCTAAGTATAAATGTAACCCTAGCCCCATATGGTTTGATGAGGATTATGACTTAGCTAATAAATTCCAAAGAAAGTTTGAAGACAATAACGAGAACCTATTTGGTACTGAGCTTATCAAGCTTTGTAGTTCCCAACACCTAATAATTTATAATGGGATTAATACGTGGCCTACCTCTGTCCCAATGACTTGTATTAATGGGCAGGGCAGTAATGTTGTGGACTAAAAAATATCAGACACCCATGTTCTCAATCATATTATAAGTTTGGATGTCCTAAATGACCACAAGCCTAACTATGATCACAAATATTTATCTGTAACCCTAAATATTGACATGCACACCAACCACATGCAAAATAATAATGAGGTTCCAAGGCACATGTATTTTGACAGAAGTAAAATATATCTCTTCTTACATGTTCTAAAGAGAGATTTAGGTTTTTTAACGTACTGTTAGATACTACCTTAAAATTATGAATGTAATACTCCCTCCACCACGTTCTCTACATCGTTATCAAAGACTTACATGTGTGAGCACTTGCTTTTACATGTAAAGAATGATAAGACCTAGCTAAGAGACATGGGAAGGGCATATATTTGAAAGGTCAGGTAACTCAAAGTGGCACCCATTGTGTCTAGTTCATTACTTCCTTGCATCATTGATGAGACTCTATCTCTAGAAGGGACATAGGCAGAGATGATGGATTCTGCCAGTGGTTCACCAATTTTTGTAGCTGCCACAACAACCACCCAAAAAAATTTAGCCTAATTTTAGGTCCCCCTATGCTTTTCAAGGTTTCAATGGCCATTCTTGTTACCTGAATTGGTCAAATTTTTAGATGACCTAGCTATCATTGAAGACTATGTCCACTTATTTTTAGACAAGACAGTGTGCGTGCCTCCCTTACATCACCCTAATTTTGTTTTCCAAATGCATTATAGCTTGTGGCATATTACAAGAACTCTTTTCAAGCCCTGTTCTAAGGCTTCCTACATTTTCATTTATATAAGTCAAGAGTGCTTTATTTTTAACCAATTGTGAGGACCATACTTATGTGTGCCTTTTATCCCCAGGGTTTTCAACGAGGTTGAAATCAAGCTCGGAGTTTTATTGCCATCAAAACCATCTCTTAATAAGAAAAGATACATGTATCCCAATAGGGGTACTTCTGGGTATTTTCGAGGACAATTGTTTCAATTCAAAGGCAAAGAATCCTTTTCTTCATTGTTTGGACTTTCCTGGACTTGGCAGTGGTCCTGAGTTTGAAAAAAAGTTTAATCATATCTAGAAAGTTGTTGTGGTGTTATTATTGTTAGGGTCCTGTAATAATAGGATTCATAATTTTGAATTGAATATGATTAAGTCTTGTAATATTGTACATACTTTTGCTTTCTGCAAAATGTTTTCCCATATTAAAAATAAAAAATGTAAAGAGGGTAAGTCCTAAAATAAAAATCAAAGGATTAAAAGAAAAGGATCAAAAAAGAAAATAAAATATGAACCCCACCAAAAAGAGATAAAAAAAAAAAGATTCTGAAAATCATTCAAATTCAAATGCCACTACTTTTTACTTTGCCTTTCAAAATAAGATTGTGTGCAGCTTGTCAAAAATGCCACAATCCATGATGGTCAAATAGTTTAATCTTGATTCGTTCATGCTTTACATTTCATGCTGATAAATAGAGAATAAAGATCTAGCCAAATTGTTTAATCTTGGTAGATCAGTAGTTAGGTAGAGAATAATAATGAGCTCATCAGTTGAATCTGAGCCATTGAGAGTTATAAGATTAGAATTAGATAGTTTTCTAAACAAAGAAAAAGAAATAAAGGGTCAACAAGCTCAAATGCACCCAACAAATAAAGTGAAAATGCTAGGGTAAATAAAGGGTAGGTAAAAGAGATTTTGGAATGAGTTTTCTAGCTCAAATGCACCTTCATCATTGTTAATCCCATGTTTCATGTGCAAGAGGAATTATCAAAGAAAGAGGACATTCACAAAAGTTGTATATTACTTTGGGTATTTACCCTAAAAGTTCTATATAATTTTAGGCCTGAATACTGAAGCTCATTCACTAATTTCCTCTCATTTCACTAAACCCCTTACATGTCTAATTTATTAATTTCCCTTTATTACCCCTTCATTACTCTTCATTCCCTAATATTTTTTCCCTTCTTGATTCCAAAGGACTCTTCCCTCTTCATTTCCCCTTGTAAAAATATCTCTTCCCATTCATTTTACCTTTTCCCTTATTTCATCACATTTTCCCTTGTAAATGCACTAAAACCTGCTTATCCTAAGTTTAAAAAGTTAAAACGTATCGGGCCTCATTGAAAATCCCTCCCCGATACCCTTTTAAGTCATCCCAAATGTTTTTCTAACACTCGCCCTCATATTCTGCAAACCCTTTATATTATTCTAACCTATAGTTTTTATACATTTATTCCCGCTTTATATATTTCACCCTCCCACTCTATGATATCCTTGATCCCTAAAAACCTTCGCATATGGGTTATAACCCTCCACCGTATAACTCATGGTCCCCACTTCTATTTTAATACCCATCGCATATATTACTTCCCGTTACATTTTAATTAAACCCGACCCCACACCTCGACTCATCCCTCACAACTCTGTCACGCAATAACCCTTCGATCACCCACCTCCAGATCCAACGACCCATATCCCATATCGCGCGCTTTGATGTACAACTGTTAATATCTCAAAAGCACGCGAGATTTGCGGTTTTCCTCGCTTGTCTTTTTTCTACGTGGCAGCCCCACATTATATCGCATCCTCGGAAAAAATACCACCTACCACTCAAAAGCGGTGCGATGAACCATAATACTACCTCCTTGCATAAGATGAAATCGCCTACTATTCAAACTTAACCATGTGCCCAAAGGTTAACCACTATTGGTTAAAAACCAAAAAACCACCCTTTCTATCCTTTTCACTGTTATTCTATTTCAAAGAACCTTTGTCGACCAATTCTAAAGCCCAGAAACTCTAGTCAAGTGTTTTAGCCCATTTACAACTAGAAGACGTTGCAGACTCCAATTTGAAGCAGCATAAAGACCATTGAAGCCTCAAGAATAATCCAATTCCTTAACTCAAAGAACAAGTATGAATTGTAGGAGCTTGGAATAACTGAGAGGACTGAGACCATACTAGAAGTAAAGAAGGTAATCACCAAGAGGAACCTGATGACACAACTTGAGGAGAAATGCCAAACAATGGAGCTAGCAATATTTAGGTTATGGTGAAATTTGATGCGTTGAGGTAGAAAGTTCTGCCTAATCCATTGGTTATTAATGACTGGTTGATGGCGCATGAAGAATATGATAAGAAAATTGGAGAAGAGGCAAAGGAACAAGCCAACAATTCCTCCATGAAAGGGATTCCTACAGGAAAAGTGCTTTATCAGACTTTTGAGAACTTCTTGTACCTCCAGAACGAGGTAAAACATATCTTTATAAACAAGGCTACTTTTGCAAAATAGATAGAAACCGATGAAATCTATAGAAGAATGGTAAATATTAAATTACCAGATGCAAAGTCTTGGGAAAAGTTGAATGACTTACTATGAAGATGAAAGGTAAAACAATAAAGAGTAACAGAGTTTAAAGGTGAAAGAGTATCAATAAAAAGGAAGTATAAGAGACAGTCAGTGAGAAAGCAAACAAAAAGAGATAAAACTAGCATAATATCAGCGAAAAGCCAACAACAAACAATAAAAGAGGGACATCTTGCATCAATTACATATTTACCTCTATCTTCCTGCATGAAGATATTTCTTTTTCCTTGAATAATGCTTAAGACAGTTTAGGATATTTTGTAATACTTTATTGTATAAATATTTCATAATTTGAAGTATTAGGTGTGGATTGTCGAACATTTCTATAGTTATATTAATCCAAATCCTGAGGGTTTATTGTAACATTTTCAAGTTAGCAGATTGGACTAAGTAATAAAGGAATTGCATTGCACGATTCATGTGTTGGGTCACTTCAGTTAAGTATCTTTCATTTGTTAAATTTTTATTTTCTTAAGTATTTCAAATACATACATGTTTTCCAACTTGAATGAGATAACTGGAATATTATTACAGAATTTTTTTAAGTACACTTTGTCTTGAACAATTATTCATTTTGATGTTTTCTTCTAATATCCAGAGTAAGGAATTCTTCACTACTCCCTAGTTTCAATTGACCTCTTTCATTTCCCTCATTATTCGGTTTGAGGAATCCTTAGCTGCTCCTTGACCTCGATTGAAAAAACACTTCACCATATAGCCTAAAAGATTTGAATTTACTCAACTACCTTGCCCTATGAACACTATCTTTAGGACTCGATTCAGTCCTATTTTCGTGACATTTGGACTCCATGGCCCAATGGTAAAGAGACATTCATCTATCCATCTAAATTAATGATTCCACCACCAAATCAAATCAAAACCCAACCAAGCTTAAATAACTAGCCTAAAATCAATTAATCCAACAAAGTTAAATCATTAAGAGAGAGCCCTCTCTGAGCATTAGGAAGGCTAGATCCTGATCTCAAAAGTAGGTTTGTGGTCACCTCTATTATTTCTATAAACACAACATGACAACCCTAGGGAAATTTTAGAGTGATAACATAATGGTGACCATACTGGGGAAGATCATTCCTCAGTTTAATAAACCTTAAATGATCCTAAATCTCATCTTTGCACCTTAAGGCCATTTTAGGGTTGTCAAAGGTTTCATTAAAAAAATCACTTCCTAAAGAGTTATCAAACTTAGAGGATATTCAATTTGATTTATCATTTGAGCATTCGTTGTTTCTTACCAAATCTGAAACTTCAGTCCATGATATTGTAATAGACCCTAGTTTTATTCAATTTATTGAATCAAAGAAAAATACTATACATCTTGATTTAGATCAACATGTTCTAGACACTTTTGACAAACTTGATGCTTTAACATCAAATTTGATAAAACACATAGGCGAAGCCTATTTTCAACAATCAGTTGAATTAGTTGCCCTAATTGTTGCTACTCCTAACCCTTCTACCATTCCTTCAGAGTCTATAAATTCATATTTATTTAGTACCACCTCATCTTTTATTTCCACTACACTTCATTCCACAGAATCATTCATCCCCAAGCTTCCACTTCAACCCAAAGTTTTATTTCCATATCCAAATACTTCGAGTTCATCTTCTAGCACTTATGCTACATTTTCTAGCACTTCAAGCTCATCTGTAAGCCCTTCAAGTTCATCTTCAAGCACTACCACTTTACCTTCTAGCCAAGCTAGAATCTTATCCATGGCTGCCAGATATGCTCCTTTGACCTTACCAGCTCAAGTACATGCCATGCCCCAAGACTACTAGAGTAAAATATTTCAGCTTGTTAGTACTGGTCAATATACTGCACAACAACATGTAAATAAAATGAATAATTATTTTGAATTACATGAAATTGATGAAGAAGATGTACAAATGAGATTATTTTCACAAATACTAGCATGACATGTCAAGAAATGGTTTATCAATATATGGGAAAGAAAGAAAAATCCTTTACAAATATTTTTTGAACATGAAAACATTAGAAGAGCTCCTAATGAATCTGTTCAGGACTATCGTACTAGGTTTAACAATATTTATAATGCAATCCCTGCAAATATCAAACCTCCACCAAACATGGCACCAATAAAATTTCCTGATGCTTTTGACACAGATATGTCTTACCAATTGAGAGAAAGAAACCCTCCAACTTTAGAACAGATGCAGAGTGATGCAGTTAGTGTAGAATCTAACTTGTTGGCTAAAAAAACTAGAATGAGGAATGAGAGGAGAGTTACCATTAAGGAAAAACCATCCACTTCAGATGTTAAGATAGATACTTTGGCTAAAAGTTTAGAAAATTTAGTGGATAGATTAGAAATTATGGAAAGAAAACCACAATGGGATAATTAACAACAAGATCCTCAAATAAGAAATCCAAACTTTAGGAAGAATCCCAATACTGGTAAATCTAGAGAAGGGCCACCTAGTTAACAGATTACACCACCTTTCCAAGAAAACTATGCTGAAATTTCACACCAAAATGAAGAAGATGAAGTCACTCAGATTAACTTAATGGGAATAAATGATGGTAATACTATTTTTCTTACCCAAGAAGAACAAGAATTATGCATGTTACAACAATTACAGTTAGAATCTGGAGAGTCCTTTGATTATAAACAAGGTTATGAATTTCCCATTAATGAAGTTCATACGCAATATAACCTTAGGAGCAAGAAAAACACAGAAGCCCCTACTAATAAAACTGTCCAAACTCAGACCAAGAAAACAGTGGGAGCTCCTACAACCAAAGTACTGCAAATTCTCTCTAGGGAAACCCAAAAAACTTTCACTCCAAATATTGCAGCCAATCCAAAAATTATAGACATTACAGGTACTGCTATTAAAACTTCACCCGATATTCAAAAATCTGTTGCTCTTAAAACTTCAAAATATGTCCAAAAATCAACTGATACTCAAGCTTCAAATGTTATTCAGATTTTAAATGCTTCCCAAACTATTCCAAATCAAAAAATTGAAAATAGAAAAATAGTGGACACCCAAACAGCAACTAGATTACCAACTGAAGATAAGAAAGAAAAGACTACACAAACTCCAATTTCCAAGGAAGAATCATTTAGTTAGGCAAAACACAGACTCCATTTAATATCCAAAAATTGCCAAATTAAAAATATCATTTCCTTTAACAGAATTGATAAAAAATGATTCCTACAAAGCCCAAATCACTGAAACACTGAATATAAATGAAGGAGAAGACTCTGTTAATATAAATGATGACCAACCAGAGTTAATATTTGGTCTTGAGGTAAATGGTAAACATGAACAAAGTGGTGTTCCTCCATTCTTCATTAGCTTGACTATTCATCATCAAATCTTACACAATGTTATGTTAGATTCAGGAGAATCTCACAATTTAATGCCTATAGCAATCATGGAAACATTGGATTTAGATATAACCAGACCATATAAAGATCTTTTCTCTATGATTCTAGTAAATTTAAATCCCCGGGCCTAATAAAAGACTTGTGTGTCACTCTAGTTCAATACCCAGGTAAGAGTATTGTCATGGATATTGTAGTTGTTGATATTCATCCAAAGTATGGAATGCTATTATCTCGCTCATGAGGAGCAAAATTGCAGAGATCTCTATAGTTAGACATGTCTTATGCCACAATTTCAGTATTTGGTCAGCCCAAAAAGCTTTATAGAGAAAATTTAATGAAATACATGGTTAGTAGTACAGATAAACCACATAACTATCCTATTTATTATGTACATTTTGATATGGATTCTTTCATTTTATATAATTCATACACTGGAAAAGACAATAACACAATTGTAAAACAAGAACATAAAGAACTTGACAGTGATAATATATTTCATGAATCTAGGTGGCACCTAGACTTTGATGGTTCAGTGAATAGATTAGGAGCAAGTGCAGGAGTTTGGATTCATAACATGGAAAATAATCATTTTGCAGGTCATGCCTTTAGATTAAACTTTAAATGCACAAATAACATGGCAAAGTATGAAGCTTTAATTGTAGGATTTCAAATTGTAAGAAACCTTGGATCCAAGAGAGTTTCTATCATGGGAGACTCGGAATTAATCATAAAAAAAATTAAAGGAGAGTATTCTGTGAATAATCCTAGACTTAGCCAATATAGAGAAACTGCTCCAGACCTGATTAAGGAACTCCTTGAAATAGATTTTGCTGTTATTCCTAGGAAACAGAACATACAAGTTCACAGTCTAGCTACTTTTGCTAGCACTTGCAGATTACCTTTTCAACCCAATCACCAGTACATTGCAAAGGTAAGAAACAAGCCTATTATACCTGATAATCTAAAATATTGGTAGATTTTTTTCACAAGATTCTCAAATCTATAATTTTATGAATGCTGAGGGAGAATTCCAAAACTGTAACATAGATACTGCTTGTACAGTAGATGACATCATAAATAGAGAGGTATAAATAAATGTTGTATATGTAAATAAACCCACTAAATTCACTAAAGTAGAAATAGATAACCTAAAAAAAGTAGAAATAAAAGAAATAGTTAATGATGATTCTGAGATTTTAAACCTTAAAAATACCTTTTTGCCTAAGGGATTAGTCCCATTAGAATATTTGTTTTATTCAAATGATGTAGCTAGAAAACCAAAAATGGAGCCTTTAAGATCAGACATAGAAGAATGTAACATAGGAACAGAAGAAAAACCTAAGGTTATTAAATTATCCAAAGCATTACCTCCAGCTGAAAAGTTGAAATACATAAGTCTGTTTAAATAATTTCAAGATGTCTTTGCCTGGAGTTATGAAGACCTCAAGTCTTATGACACCAACATTATTCAACATAAAATACCCATCAAAGAATATTAGAAACCCTTCAAACAAAAGCTTAGGAGAATTAATCCAGTTCTTATGCCATTGTTTGAAAAAGAAGTAAAAAGGATGTGTGAGGCACAAATCGTAGCACCTATTAGATATTTGGATTGGGTCTCTAATTTAGTCACCACTAGAAAGAAAACAGGAGAAATCAGACTCTATGTTGATTTCAGAAACTTGAACAAAGTATCGCTGAAGGATAAATATCCCCTCCCTAAAATAGATCACATTCTCCAGAGGGTAGTAGGGTCATCCAAAATTTCATTACTTGATGGATTCTCTGGATACAATCAAATCTTAGTCCAACCCGAAGATCAAGAAAAGACTACATTCACCACTCCATGGGGAACTTTCATGTATTTAAAGATGCCCTTTAGATTGATGAATGCTTGAGCAACATTCCAAAGAGAAATAGACATAGATTTTGCAAAAGAAATCCATGAATTTTTAGTTGTTTACCAAGATGATATCATAGTGTTTTCCAAATCAGATAATGAACATCTAGATCATTTGAGAAGAGTTTTTATTAAATGTAGAAAATTTGGAATTTCTTTGAATCCCAAAAAGACACACTTTGGGCTAGAAGAAGGTAAATTCTTAGGACACATAATTTCAAAAGAGGGCATTAAAATTGATCCAGCTATAATAGAGGCAATCCTAAACATCATTCACCCTAGGAACATTAAAGAATTGCAATCATTCTTAGGTAAAATAAATTTTCTTGGAAGATTCATTTCTAACTTAGCAGAACTAATCAGAGAATTGAATAACATGTTAAAGAAAGATTCAACACTTAAGTGGATAGTAGAGGCTAAGCAATATTTTAAGGCAATCAAAGAAGCCCTTACTAAAACACTTGTCCTCATGAGTCCTGATTTCAAAAAAGATTTTATAATTTTTTCTTTTGCTTCAGAACACACTATTGCAATAGTCTTGTTGCAAAGGAATGATCAGGGTTATGAGAAGCCTATTGCATTTTTCAACAAATCTTTGAGAGATGCTACACTAAAGTATAATATAATGGAAAAACAAGCTCTTTTTTTACTAAAAGCCATAAAGGATTTCAAAGTATATATTTTATACTCACACATTATTGCATATGTTCCAAATTCAGTGGTAAAGGACATTCTAACATAGAATGGGCTTCATGGAAAGAGAGGCAAATGGATTGCCAATATTTTGGAATATGATATTGAAATAAAGCCCACAAAACTAATCAAAGGTCAAGGTTTAACTAAACTCATGGCTGAATCGAAACTATCAGGCCTTAGATATAAATTTCATTGGTGCTCTAGATGATCAGGAAGAGATGGCGACTCCACAGATCAATGAAGCTCTTTTAGATTCACCTTGGTATACATATATCATATTTGCTTTACTAAATTTACAAGCTCCTCTTGGTTTATATAGAACTAAAGGTAGATTCTTGAAAATGAAACCAATGAAATATTATATCACAGTTATTTTGGATAATGGTGGCATTTTGTTAAATTGTTTATTAAAAGATTAAGCTCACAAGGTCATGCAAGAATTTCATGCAGGATATTCTGGAGGACACCTATACTAGAAAACAACTGCTGATAAGATTTTAAGGGCAAGTTTTTACTGGCACGCCCTTTTTGCAGATGTCAGAAAATATGTGACCTCCTATCACACGTGCCAAATATTTGAAGGCAAGAAGAAACTCTTACCATTACCCCTCAAACCCATCTCCACAGAAATGCCATTTCAGCAATGGGGTCTAGACTTCATTGGTGAAATTCACCCATCCTCCTCAACCCAACATAAATGGATTTTGATAGCCACTGATTACTTTACTAAATGGATAGAAGCCATCCCTTCTAGACAAGCCACTGATTCTGTCATCTTTGGATGCCCACAAAAGCTCATTACTGATAATGCAACTACTTTCAAATCTAAGATGATGGTATAATTTTGTAACAGATAACACATTACCCTTGGCCATTCCACGACCTATTACCCTTAAGGTAATAGACTCGCAGAATCCTCAAACAAAAGCCTGGTTAATATCATCAAGAAACTGTTAGAAGACAATAAGAAGACTTGGAACAAAAAGTTGGTTAATGCCTTATGGGTAGACATACTCACTACAAAAAAGTCCATTGGTACATCTCTTTATCAACTAGTATATTGAATGGATATTATTTTTCCATCCTCTTTAGGAGTACCAGTGATGAAAGTGATTCAATAATTGCAAGTAGAACCAAATTACATCCAAAGGAGGATAAAACATACAAGACATTTGCATCAAACTAGGGAAGAAGTATATGACAAATACCAAGTGATCCAAGATAAAATAAAATAAAAAAATTGACAAGAAAACCAAAGATGATGATTTTTACATAGGCGACAAAGTACTCCAATGGGATTCTAGAACAGAAGAAAAGTGTAAACATGGTAAATTTGATTTCCTATGGCAAGGCCCTTATATCATTTATGGTTATAGAGGTAACAATGCATTTTTCTTGAAGTAGTTAAATGGAACAAGTCTACTAGGTGGACCAGTCAATGGTAGAATGCTGAAGCATTACCTACCCCCAGATTAACATTAGCTCATTTGTTTACTTTTCTCATTGTACATAACATTGCAAAGTTTAGATTAGATTGGATGATTATCTTTTGAGGTTGAATCCGAAAGAGAAGGCCCTAAGCTTTGAAAGGTGTAGATCATCATAGAAAAGTAGTTACATGGCAAACACAGTCAAAGTTTCAAAGGCTACTGATATTAAAGTTCTTGACATTTCACTAGGAAATGCCATCTCCATGTGGATCCACTGTTAGGGTCCTATAATAATAGGATTCATAATTTTGAATTGACTATGATTAAGTCTTGTAATATTGTACATACTTTTGCTTTCTGCAAAATGTTTTCCTATATTAAAAATAAAAAATGTAAAGAGGGTAAGTCCTAAAAGAAAAATCAAAGGACTAAATAAAAGGATCAAAAAAGAAAATAAAATATGAACCCCACCAAAAAGAGATAAAAAAAAAGATTCTAAAAGTGATGCAAATTCAAATGCCACTACTTTATACTTTTCCTTGCAAAATAAGATTGTGTGCAGCTTATCAAAAATGCCACAATCCATGATGGTCAAATAGTTTCATCGTGATTCATTCCTGCTTTAAATTTCATGCTGATAGATAGAGAATAAATATCTAGCCAAACTGTTTAATTGTGGCAGATCAGTAGTTAGGTAGAGAATAATAATGATCTCATCAGTGTAATTTGAGCCATTGGAAATTATAAGATTAGAATTAGACAGTTTGCTTAACAAAGAAAAAGAAATAAAGGGTCAGCAAGCTCAAATGCACCCAATAAATGAAGAGAAAATTCTAGGGTAAATAAAGGGTAGGTAAAAGAGGTTTTGGAATGCATAAGGTTGCTAGCTCAAATTCACCTTCATCATGCTTAATCCCGTGTTTCATGTGTAGGAGGAATTATCAAAGAAAGAGGACATTCACAAAAGTTGTATATTACTTTGGGTATTTACCCTAAAGTTCTATATAATTTTAGGCTTGAATACTAAAACTCATTCACTGATTTCCTCTCATTTCACTAAACCCCTTACATGTCTAATTTATTAATTTCATTACTTTTCATTCCCTAATATTTTCCCCTTCTTGATTCCAAAGGACCCTTCTCTCTTTATTTCCCCTTGTAAAAATATCTCTTCTCCTTCATTTTACCTTTCCCTTATTTCATCTCATTTTCCCTTGTGAACCCACTAAAACCCCTTATCATAAGTTTAAAAAGTTAAAATGTATCAGGCCCCATTGAAAAACCCTCCCCGATACCCTTTTAACTCATCCCAAATGTTTTTCTAACACCCACTCTCATATTCCCCAAACCCTTTATATTATTCTAACCTATAGTTTTTATAGATTTATTCTCACTTTATATATTTCACCCTCCCACTATATGATATCCCCGATCCCTAAAAACCTTCAAATATGGGTTATAACCCTTCGCTATATAACCCTGGTCCCCACTTCTATTTTAATACCCATCGCATATATTACTTCCCATTACATTTTAATTAAACCTGACCCCACACCCTGACTCATCCCTCGCAACTTTGCCACACAATAACCCTACGATCACCCACCTCAAGATCCAATGGCCCATATTCCATATCACGCGCTTCGATGTCTGACTATTAATATCTCAAAAGCATGCGAGATTTGCAGTTTTCCCCACTTGCCTTTTTGCTACATGGCAACACCACGTTATATCACGTCCTTGGAAAAAATACCACCTACCACTCAAAAGTGGTGCGATAAACCATAATACCCCCTCCTTGCTTAAGATGAAATTGCCTACTATTCAAACTTAACCCCATGCCCAAAGGTTAACTACTGTTGGTTAAAAACCAAAAAGCCTCCCTTTCTATCCTTTTCACTGTTATTATGTTGCAAAGAACCTCTGCCAACCAATTATAAAGCCCAGAAACTCTGCTGAAGTGTTTTAACCCATTTACGACCAGAAGACGTTGCAGACTCCGATTTGAAGCAACATAAAGACCATTGAAGCCTCAAGAATAATCTAGTTCCTTAACTCAAAGAACAAGTATGAATTGCAGGAGCTTGGAATAGCTGATAGAACTAAGACCGTACTAGAAGTAAAGAAGGTAATCACCAAGAGAAGCCTGATGACACAACTTGAGGAGAAATGCCAAACAATGGAGCTAGCAATAGCCAGGTTTATGGTGAAATTTGATGCTTTGAGGCAGAAAGGTCTGCCTAATCCATTGGTGATTAATGATAGGTTGATGGCACATGAAAGCTATGATAAGAAAATCAGAGAAGTGGCAAAGGAACAAGCCAACAATTCCTCCATGAAAGGGATTCCTACAGGAAAAGTGCTTTATCAGACTTTTGAGAACCTCTTTTACTTCCAGCATGAGGTAAAACATCTCTTTATAAACAAGCCTACTTTTGCAAAATACACAGAAACTGATGAAATCTACAGAATAATGGTAAATATTAAATTACCAGATGTAGAGTCTTGGAAAAAGTTGAATGATTTACTATGAAGATGAAAGGTAAAACAATAAAGAGTACAAATGTTTAAAGGTGAAAGAGTATCAATAAAAATGCAGTATAAGAGACAGTCAACGAGAAAGCAAACATCAAGAGAGAAAAAGCAACATAATATCAGAGAAAAGCCAACAGTAGACAATAAAAGAGGGACATCTTGCATCAATTAGATATCTATCTCTATCTTTTTTGCATGAAAATATTTCTTTTTCCTTGAATAATTCTGAAGACAATCTAGGATATTTTGTAATAGTTTTTTGTATAAATACTTCATAATTTGAAGTATTAGGCGTGGATTGCTGAACATTTCTATAGTTATATTGATCCAAAACCTGAGGGTTTATTGTAACATTTTCAAGTCAATAGACTAGACTGAGTAATAAAGGCATTGCATTGCAGGATTCAAGTGTTGGGCCACTTCAGTGAAGTATCTTTCATTTGTTAAATTGTTATTTTCTTAAGTATTTCACATACATTCATGTTTTCCAAATTGAATGAAATATCTGAAATGTTATTATAGAATTTGTTTAAGTACACTCTGTCTTGAATAATTATTCATTTTTATGTTTTCCTCCGATATCTAGAGTAGGGAATTCTTCATTGCTCCCTAGTTTCGATTGACCTCTTTCATTTCCCTCATTATTCGGTTTGAGGAATCCTTAACTGCTCCTTGGCCCTTATTGAAAAACCACTTCAACATCCAGCCTAAAAGATCTGAATTTACTCAGCTACCTGGCCCTGTGAACACTATCTTTAGGACTCGATTCAGTCATGTTTCCTTGAAATTTGGAATCCATGGCCCAATGGTAAATAAACATTCATCTATCCATCTAAATCAGTGATTCCACCACCAAATCAAATCAAAACCCAACCAAGCTTAAATAACTAGCCTAAAATCAATTAATCCAACAAAGTTAAATCATTAAGGGAGAGTCCTCTCTGAGCATTAGAAAGGCTATATCCTAATCTCAAAAGTAGGTTTGTGGTTACCTCTGTTATTTCTTTAAACACAACATGACAACCCTAGGGAAATTTTAGAGTGATAACAATTAGAACTAGGCAACTTGTGATGTAAGCAAAAGCTAAGATGTTGAGAAAGTTCTAAGAGGAGTAGATTGTGTTTTCCACCTCACTTCATATGGCATGTTAGGCAAAGAAATGCTTCAAGCAAGGCATGTTGATGAAGTAAATATAAATGGAACTTGCCTTGTATTGGATACCTGTATCAAGTACGGTGTGAATCAAATTGTATATACAAGCACATATAATGTTGTATATGATGGACGTGGGATTTTAAATGGATTGAAAAAGCCATGGTTCCTTCAGCATTAATCCTACCTGCATAAGTATACAAAGTGGGAATCATGCACTATTTCTCTACCTTAAAAGCCAAGCAGGAGTTGGGATATACCCCTATAGAAAAACCTTAAGAAGGCATGAAAGAAACAATTACTTATTGGAAAGGGAGGAAAAGGAAGGACTTAGACATGCCTAATATCATTGCATGGTTATTTGGCGTATGTGTTATTTATCAACTTTTATGTTGTGTATTTATACTGTCATTGTACCTTGGTCCCTTTGGGTGGATCCTCTTTTATATTGTAGTGCTGCTTCATATTATGAAATATTTTTATGCATAACTCTTGGCACAAAGGAAAATCCTGTAAAATTTACTGAGGATGGTGTAGAAAGGTTCAAAGGGGAAAATTATGATCTCATAATTGTTGTTTTCAACGATTCCTAGACTACGTTAATGCCCAAGGGTCGTGAAAATGAAATTTCCTTGAAGAAATTATTGGATCTTATTAACACACATGATAATGCTTTCAGTGTTGTTGGTGCCCATTCTCAAGAAGTGCCTTTATTAGTCTCTCTCCTCAGATCGAGATCTCTTGGAGTGAAAATTCATGTAGCTACAATTTTAGGATCTCTCTGTAAATAAGATGAACTGAGGGTCGAAGTGTTGCTTGGATGATGTGTCCCACCTTTTCTTGGTCTTCTCAAGTCTTGTTCAATAGAAGCTTAACACATTTTTGCAAAATCATACATGTAGTCTCCCAAGCATCCGTTGTGTTAGAACTGTGCTTTCCTTAGGTGCAATTCTTGTGGCTACCAATTTAGAGTGTGATGATACATCAGAAGAATTACATGCCCTTTATTCATTAGCTAGGGTTATAGGAGGGGTCACATATAGTCAACCACCATGGGTATAGAAGCTCAACACATTGTTGCAAAATCATACATGTAGTCTCCCAAGCATCCATTGTGTTAGAATTGTGCTTTCCTTAGTTGCAATTCTTGTGGCTACCAATTTAGAGTGTGATGATACATCAGAAGAATTACATTCCCTTTATTCATTAGCTAGGGTTAAAGGAGGGGTCACATATAGTCAACCACCATGGGTATTTCTTGATGAAGCTCCCTACAGTATAAAACCTCTTGTTTCATGCTTAGTTGTTGGATTACCTCCTTTGTAGGAAAAATCTATAGAAATCATTTCAAGGCTTTTCATAGACCATTCTGATGGATTGGAATAATTATTAGTGGCACATATAGATGCATTGTTGCAATTGCAAGATGAATCACAACTCTTCTAACATAGAAGTAAAAGTAGGAAGGACTACCCCTCTAATTTGCGCTGCAAAAGTGTACAAAGAGAAACCAATGGAAGATCTCAATGTAGCTAACTTGAGCCTTGAGATTATACAATCTCTAGTTGAAATTATTGGATCTAGGACATTGGACATGGGTTTGGATTACAATAGTCATGAAAGTGAACTATAGAGATATAGAAATACATTCAAAATAACTAAAGAACATCACGAAAGTGATTCAAATATTGCAATTTTTATAGCTACTACTTTAGCTTGGAGATTTGTAGCTACATGGTTTATTTCTTTAATGGCATCTAATGATAACAAAGATGGCATTGAATAAAATGGCAGTATATGGGAAATCCAAAAAGCTACAGAATGTGCACTTTAGGCATGGGATACAATGAGAAATATTTGTATATGCGACTTGCGACCCCTCTATGTCACAAATCACATTCTCAAAGTGTAGTCATTTTTTCATTGGACATTACATCTGCGATTTGCAACCCTTTTATGACCGTCACATGTGATAAACCCAAAGCACATTATTGACTTACCACCTCTCTCTCACATGCCTCTAGTTTATATAAATTGACTCGCTCTTCCTTTTCCTTTCCTTATGCATTCACAAACTCGATGAGTTAGTCATCCATGCACTTGCTCTGTAATCATTTCTTCATGCTCTATTCATAGGTGTTCAATCATTTCACTTGCATTACCTATGCACTTTTGAAATTATCTCTCTTCCCTATTTCTACACTCGGCCAACAAAGTCTTGCTCCCGGAATTTCATTCCATTCTCTAATACAATCATCAACCTTTTTATTGATCACAAGGCTCAATGCTTATAATTTTGAACACCCAAAAACCCTCGCCTCACGATTTTGTGCATAATTTTTTTCCCTAGATCTATGTTATGTGTTTTCAATTTGTTTTCAACCAAGCCATCGACTGAGACCATGTTCTGGTTGCATTCATTTCCACTTATGTCAAGGACATGTGTGTCTGTGACTTGAGTCTAAATTGAATAAAATTGCAATTGTATTACAATGCCACTGACAGGGATTTTATTTGAAATCATATTGGCTTTGTGATAAAAAACATATGATATACCCATATTTAAACCCTCACGCCATACTTACAATATAAGTGCTCAGTATTCCATTTGGACTTGAATATCTTACATTTAAAATACCAATAAAAAATTAAACTAGGCAGAACATTCACAAAAGGCATACTCCAAATTGGAATTCCCACAGGTCATAGGTCACATTTCTAACTCCAATTGCAAGTAGGACGCCAAGCTTGTGACTAGTTCATTAGTCAGTCCTCACATCCTCATTCAAACTACCTTCTGACACATGATAGACATGATTCCTTCGGCCAAAGATAATATTTGAAATGATCAAATTCACAGTTCCATGTTTCTATGAGAGATACGCACTTGAAACCCGAGTTAAGTACAAGAGCCTTGCATGGAGATGAATCAATTGAAATAAAATTGTGAATCCAATCAGAAACCAAATCTTGGAATTTCGAAAGACTATATCTGAAATACCAAACATCTTTCAAGAAGGAATTTACATCCCGTGAAACCATGCAAAGAAAAGAATTTTGCGAGAAAAACCGGATCTAACTTAGTTCATGGATCTCACCAAAGTTAGGGGATCCTAATAGAACCAACAATGGGAGTTGAAGTGACTTGAATTCTTAACAAGTCCCAAAACTTTCAAGGATTGTAAAATCACATTTTGAAGATTGAATTAAATCATGCATGGTGTGTGGATAGATACTACTAGTAATTTCAATAGGACCACTACTAACTAGATAACGACCATTTCTATCATTATCTGATTGGATTTTACAACTTCAATAACCAAATTACTTTGATTCTAAAGATTATTCTAAATTCACATGTAAGGATGAATATACTATACAAATTTCATGAGTAACCTGGATATAAGAATTGTCTTCATAAAAAATTGGAAATGACAAGGGTTAGAATGGATACTCAATGATTTGATTGTTTCCTTTTTCATCACAGATAACCTCACTACCTTATGCCAATTGAGACTTTAACTCATCAGATGAAAAAATTGAAGAGCATGGAGTATCTTTATCGCAAGTTGATGTATTACAAATGGTAGATCACAAGGGGTAATGAGATGAAGAGGAAGTTTGCATAAGAACATATTCTTTAACTGATCAGATTCTAGATCTAATTCTTTCAAATCAAAATCTTCTCAAGAAACTAAAAGATCAATTGGTGCACTTGGAAATTCATCGTCATACACATCAACAAAATCATGATCATCAAAATGATTGTTTCCCGAGACTATATATTGATTAAAAAAATTAGCTTCATTCGATTGACTACTGATATTAGTAGATTGAAAACCATCCAAGAGTGAAGGAACAACATCTTGATATAAAGGGCTTTGAAAGAGGGAAGAGAGTTAAAATGTCTCTTCATCTTTTTTCTCCTCTACCTCTCTAATATGACCACCTTGTACTTGATTGCAATTTGAACCAACAACTTGAAAATCAAGAGTGTGTAAATAACTATTTGGTGGAGCAGATCGATCAAGAGGATCAAGGTAAAAGGAGCCATGGAATGTAGATGATAGATGATGACAGATGTCCCTTGAAGAAGTAATACATTCGGTGAAGCAAGATTCAAGATTGAGGTTAATAATGTTAATATCATCTTGAGAAATAGAAGGATTAATATTCACCCTAGTCTCCATGAACCATTCCAAGGTTTCCTCCATTGGATCTGAATCATGAGAGTAGAGACAGATCAACAATATGTTTTTCATATTTTTTGATTTGAATAGGTTCAACACAATGCACAAAAAAGGGAGGAGGACAAGGAATGAAAGGAAAAGTATGTTCCTCCTCTGAAATTAGTGTATCATGTATTTGAAAATTTGGGAGAGTAGAATCATTATAGGGTTGAGACTCCCCATGTAAAGAGATATGAACCAAATTCTTAAACTTTTGTTTAAATAAATCCTAATATGTATCTTCTTTAGGAAGTTCATAACAAAGGTGTAGGCATCGATTAGCAAAATTCTCAGAATTCATTATTAGTTGATTAATTATTTTATGACATCGCAGTAATCATACCTATCAAATGTTAAATGAAGCTCCTTAAGGAATTCATCAAATGAATAGATGGAAGAAGATGGAAAGGTATGACACCATCGGTTAACTTGAACTTCAAGGGTGAGAAAGAAAATCACACAACATATTCACATTTGATTTCATAAAATTCACAAAAATGGAGAAAATTAGAGATGTGATGAACTATGGATATTTCACCCTTGCCATCAAAATTCAATTGAGACAAGTTATGAAGACGCTCATTAGGGATTGAAATTTTACCATCGAATCTATTGGAAAAACACCCTGGAAGTATGATTTGAGGATGAGACATTCAATATAAGAGGTTAAAAATAGACTCAATGGTCATAGCTTGTCATTTGGCCATCCTTCTAGCGCCATTTGTTGACAGTGCTGGAAATACATCAACCAAGGGGGTCTCCCTCATGAAAAGTGCCAATTAGACTTTGCATCATTTAGTGTTGGAGCTCATCCAAAAATAAGACCTGACTGCCATATGTTCTTAGATATTTGGCTTGGCTATGATGGTCAGCATAAGAGAGTAATGTACATGTACTTACAAATGGACAAGTGAGTATGCCTTGTGGAATGTCCAATTGCAAAATGTATCGAGTTATTCTACTGAAGGGGAAATAAATGTGAGCCTTTAAAAGAGGAGTAATAATACTTATCTAATCAATACACATGAGCATATATATGAATGAACTATTGATCAACTAGCGAAATAGTTCACATAGAAGAAACGATTGTTAAAACATATACAACACGCCTTCAACAAGATAAGCATCAAATCCATCGAAATAGTTAAATTTCTTTACTATGAATGAAAAAACATACATTGCAAACATTCAAAGAGTAGTCTTACAACATTTATGACATACACATTAAAGTGTGCTAGGTCAATGAGCTTCGAGTATTAAGAAAAATTTCCAAGATACATTTATACAATGAACACCACTAGCTCCAATAGTGGAGCATTAGAGCAACCACTTGCTCCTCCAAAAAAACTATCTTCCTCTCTGGTGTCTAGTAAGAGGAGCCAAGGTGAAAATTCCTTTGCATGAGCTATGGGGGGTATATATAACAAATAGGCTGACTCTTCACCTCCCTTGTGACTCTTAGACTACCCTCATGACTCTTTGACTTCCATATGACCTTTTGACTTCTTCATGACTTTTCACATTTTATAGATGACTCTTTGAATTCCACTTTACATTTGATCTAAGTGGATATTGGTGGCCACTTGCCTATTCCACCTGGACATCCAGTCGATTTCATTAGTTTGCTTGATTATAGCACAATTTACTATTTTTAGTAATTTTTTCGGATCCTAATCCTCTTGAGATTTTTTGACCCCTTAGATGACATATTTTTGAGGCTTACAATAGGCTTATGCCCCACAAATATTGTATTAATTGGAGATACCTTTCTAATGAGGTATTGTACACGTCAAACAGAGATCATATGACCAAGTTACAATCCCAGTAATTTGGCTGCCCAACTAAGCCCAACAGGGCCCACAAACTCTTAGCATTCCATCTCTTAGGGTTAGGATTTTGGTTGTTTAGGTTTTCCCTTTGTTGTTCAATAATAAAAAGGGCCTTTGAGCCTCATTATAACATAGTTCATAGGCATGTAGATGCCACATCTCTTCTCAGAGATAAGCTACATTGCCTAAGCTGGTTTATTTCCATTCTATATGTAAGCATCTTTCAGTTCTTTGATATTGATGAAAGGAAGATTTATTTCTACTACATCTTTGTGTTTCTGTTTATATCTATATTTTTTTCATTCCTACATAAATCTGGATCAATGGTATCAGAGCAGTCCACTCTTTCTCTGTTTTTCTTTGCATGTCCCCAATGAGGTCGAGATATAAGGAGTTAGGGATCGAATTTGTTGAACCTTTGCAAGACTGACCTCGCAAACCTCGTCGGCCTCCCATGGAAGAAGAAAATAAAGATGAGGGAGAAGGATATCCTTTAAAAATATTTCTCTATTAATCCGTCAAGTGGCAAAGGAATGCGATGATGGAAAATTTTTCCCAGATCCTTCGGTGGATACCCATAGGTGGCGCATATTCATCCGACAACCTTTCTGGAGGTGCCGCTCCCTTAAAGGTACAAGTAAACCTTGACATTCCCATATTTGAAGGCTAGATGGATGTATATTCCATAGATAGATGGTTAAATCTGTTGGAACAATTTTTTGGTTCATGATTTTCTCAATAGGGAAAAGATTACTTTTTCACTCCTCAAAGATGCCCCCCATGTCAAGGACTGGTGGGAAACTACTGTGAACAGAGGGACGAGGGAGAACCCTCACTGTTTTCAGTCGAACCCACTTTAAATTCTTTCTAAGATTCCATCAAGGAACATGTTAGCGCTTGGAATTCACCTAGGCTGAGATAGACAAACTCTCAAGGCTACATCAAACCATTTCAGCTCGTAGCTAGCCCTACGAGGTATGAGAAGGCTCTCTCGGGTCAAAACTCGATGGATTTTGTCAATAGGATGAGTTGACCAATTAGGATCAAAGATAATAGGCTAGTAAACTGATATGGGGATTGGTTTAGATTTTTTGGGTTTTTTGGTGGCAATTGGAGGGAGTGCAATTCAGGGTGCGGGGATTGAGCTCAGTTTTTGCAGGTGATTCCTTGGGGC
>APFE030595229.1:39237-53160 GCA_000404065.3 Pinus taeda | reverse complement strand
TCTGTGCTTTTGATAAATCAAGACCCAATTGGACTACCATATTGAAGTTTTTGATTTGAAACTCTATAAAGAACAGGAATTGATTCCCATAAACAAGTTCATAGGGAGTATGTTTTGTTGTGTTCCTCCATGTAGTTTTGTAGGCCCATAAGGCTTCAGGAAACCTTTCTTCCCAATCTCTCATGTGTAGATGTACAGTCTTAGTGATAATTCCTTCAATCACCTTATTGGTAGATTCAACTTAACCATTTTGTTGTGGGTGATAAGGATTATACTTTTTGTGTTTGATCTTATAATCTTCCACAAGCCTTTTCACCATTTTAGATGTAAATTGAGAGCCCTGATCTGTCACAATTTCTCTTGGAGCACCAAAACGAGTGAAGATATCCTCAAAAAGAAAATTAATTACAGATTTTTCATTAACAAAAGGTAATGATTTAGCCTCTATCCATTTAGTGACATAATTAGTGCATACCAAAATATACTTCTTTTGTTTAAATGGAGGATTAATTGGTCCAACAAAATCCAAGGCTCATTTTTCAAAAGGTTAAATGAGTACCTGAGTTTGTAATGGAATTTCATCAGAAGGAGTAGGTTTTCCTACCCTTTGGAAGCTATCACACCTTTTGACATATTCTTTGGCATCTATAAATATGGATGGCCAATAATATCCTAAATGAAGGATTTTATAGGCTATCTTCGTGTCAGCAAAGTGTCCACCACAAGTTTCATCTTCACACGCCTTCAGAATTTCAGGCATTTCATCTTCTCAAACACATCTTCTGATCATGAGATCTAGACCTATTTTATACAATTCATTAGTAATCCATGATTATATTGCACTTATTTGAATGATTTTTCTTTTCTCCCTAGGAAACAAATGTGAAGGTAATTTTCTTGTGACTAAGTAATTGGCAATATCTAAAAACCAAGGGGTTTGAGTAGTTACTGCGAAAGGATATTCATTGGGAAATTTATCTTCAACTGGAGTGTCATCTTTGATATTTTGAATTCTAGATAAGAAATCAACAACTGCGTTTTGCTTTCCAGGTCTATCTAGAACATTGATGCTGAATTCTTGCAAGAGTAATAGAAATCTTGTAACTCTTCCATTAATAATAGATTTATTCATTAAGTACCTAATTGTAGAGTGGTCTGTATGAACAAAGGTTTCATAGACTGTTATTTAATGTCTAAATTTTTTGATAGCATGAACAAAAACTAAGAATTCCTTTTCAGTTATAGTGTAATTTAACTCAGTGGGAGTCAAATTCTTGCTTGCGTAATAGATGGTGTAGGGGATCACATCTTTTTGTCCTAATACAGCTCCCAGAGTTGTATCTGAAGCATCTGTTGAATTGTGAAAGGGTAGTTTCCAATTTGGACCTCTTAGGATGGGTGCTTCAGAAATTTTTGCTTTTAAAGTCTCAAATACCAACTGGCAATTAATATTCCAATTGAATTCACAATCTTTGGTGAGTAATTTGAAGAGTGGGGATGCTAGTTTAGTGAAATTTTCTATAAATCTTCTATAGTATCCTGTGAATCCTAGAAAACTTCTAACATCTTTTTGACAATTTGGAATTGGTAGTTTAGAGATGACTTCAACTTTAGATTTATCAACTTTAATTCCATCTCCTGAAATGTGATGTCCTAAATAATCCCTTCTGTAAACATCACAAAACATTTTTCATGGTTTAGTGAAAGGTTTGCTTCCTTACATATTTTAAGAACCTTTTCCAAATTTTCTAAATCTTCTTCAAATGTATTCCCATAAACTCTAAAGTCATCCATATAGACCTCTACACAATCATGTATTAGATCAAAAAAAATTCCAAGTACTGCCCTTTGGAATGTTGCAGGTGCATTGCACAATCCAAAAGGAAGTACTCAATAGGCATAAGTTCTCCATGGACAAGTGAATGTGGTTTTATCTTGATCTTCAGGTGCTACCCGAATTTGATTGTAACCACTAAAACCATCCAAGAATGAGAAATATTTCTTACCTGCTAATGTATCTAACACTTGATCTATAAAGGGTAGAGGAAAATGATCTTTTAGGGTAGCTTTATTCAATTCTCGATAATCAATGCATACCCTCCATTTACCATTCTTTTTAGGCACAATCACTAGAGAGGAAACCCACTGGTTGTCTGAAATTGGGTAAATGAAGTTTGCATTCAACAATTTTTGCAACTCCTCCTTCACTATTTCCCTAAGATTGGGGTTCGTCCTTCTTTGAGGTTGTCTGATAGGTTTACAATTTTCCTCAATGTAGATTTGATGTATACAAGTCTTAGGACTGATTCCTTTCATGTTAGTGTATTCCCATGCATATGCAGAAGAATGTTGTTGTAGTGTTTTGATTAGCTTTTCACGTTGTAGTTTTTTCAATGTATTGTTTATGTTCAATGTTTTTCCTAGAAAGATTTCAACTGTAGAGCTACCAAATTCTTTCATAGAACAAAGAGACACCTGGCTAGATGACAAATATTCAATATTAGATTTTTCTTGAAATTGATCATGTTCATATTCTAATTTTCCACTGTATTTAAGATTTGATTATATCCACTAATGGTTGAAATAGTAAAGAGAGGCTGAATATCATTTTCATCATCAATCCATTCTTTGTCATATATCTCTGTGATTGTTCTTGCTGGAGGATATAGATTGAATTTCTTAGTTGAGTTACCATCAGAGATATACATATCACTAGATCTACAACTAATGAAAGCATCAATTGTAGCCAACCAAGGTATTCCTAGTATAAGTGTATGTCCTGCTAGATTGTTCTTAGGGGTTAAGATCCTAAAATCAACAGGGTATTCCCAAGAGTCTAAAGACACTGAAATATCTTCTAACACACCATCTGGTTTGATTATAAATCTATCTGCCAATTGCAGTAATGTAGGTGTATAAAGAAGATTAGGAAGCTTGAGTTGTTCCATGGTTTATTTTCTCATAATGTTTATTGTTGCTCCTAAATCAATCAATGCATTTAGAATTTCAACTCCATTGATATGTGTTTTTACAACTGGACTTCCTGGATCTAAATATTTTTTCATTGCAATTTTTCCCATCATTATGTTTGCTATTTTTCCTACAAGTTGAATTCTTTTTACTTCTTTTGTCTTTCTTCCTGGTTTCTTCATCCTCAACTCCTTTATTGTTTTAGCTAAAATTGGAATTTCCTTATTGGCTTATAAGAAATGGATTTTAATACAGACATTTTTCAATTCATCCAGAAAATCATAATTAGGCAACATAATATGCTTTTCTACCCCTCTATCAACTTGTAATATTTTAGGAAAAGGAGGTGTAGAAGTAGATATTGATGGTTGCTCTATGATAGGAGTTGAGTTTATTGGTTCTTTTTGTTTTTCATTTTCAGTGTTTTGGTTTTGAAGAGATATTTCTTCTCCAGAACTTTTATTTGGCTGTAGAGAATCTTCCTCAGAATTGTCTTGTTCTTGAATAACTACAGAAGGCTTTTTCTTTTCTAATATCCTCCCAGATCTTAGTTGGACATCATTGAGATCTAGACGAGTGATCATATAGGTTCGAAATTGTTGTCCTTCTACCATATAAGTATTATGAGGATTTTTATTGTTGGGGTTTGGTAATGGTTGGGTAGGTAGTTGATTTGGTCCCTATGGGAATGATAGTGAAAGTTGAGAATTTTGGTTTTGAAGTTGGGGTTGTTGATTTTGTTGAGAAATTTGTTAGGGAGGATAGTTTGGATATGATGGAGGATATTGCTAGTATTGGGAGAATCTTCCATAGGGGTTTTTCATTCCTTGAGCCTAAGGTTGAAATTGAGATTGAGATTGTGGTTGAGGCCAAGGTTGCTACCAAGAATTCCAATTTGGTGGGGGTTGATTATACATTTTTTTGTTAAATCCCTGGGTTTGTGGCCCCTGCCAAGGTCTTCTAGAGACAAATAAAAGAGATTATGTTGGATTTGAAGTTGTTTCTTCTTGAAAAATAGCCTTAAGACTAGGAATTGAAGGACAACTCTTGGTTTCATGGTTTTCTAAACAAATCACACAAGTCTCTATGATTTTTGCATCCAAAGGGAATTCTCTTAAAGCATGCTTCTTTCTGCATTTGGGATAAAAAATAGCTAAAGCATCAGTCTCAACTTTCTTCTTGTTTTTCATCTTAAGGGTGTCTATCTGTTCACTAAGGGTCCCTAGAATATTTGTTTTAAATTCATCAAGAATGTTTCCAATTTCTCCCCTACTCACTGATCCAATTGCAAATTTTTTCACGCTAGTAAGAAAAGGATCTCTTGGACCTTTCCCAGTTTTGGCTTTTCCACTTGAGAGATGAATACATAATTCTCTAATGTCATGTAATGGAAGTTGAGAGATATCTCCCTTCCCCATCATATTAAGGATGTATATCCACTAATATCTAATGGCTTTTAATAAAAGAGATTTTAAAGTATCCTGATCTAAGTTCCCCATTTTTGCTCTTTTTATGTTATAGTTGAATCTTTCAATTAAATCCTCCAAATTTCCATCTTCTTTTTGCATCATTTTAAACACGTCATCCTTGTGATTGATAGGCCTGAAATAATCCAAATACCTTTCCAAAAATGCTTTCTTCATGTCATTCCATGTCCTAATAGACTGAGTGAGCAACCCCATGAACCATTTTAAATTAGATCTTTCAATGTTGAAGGAAACACCTTAACTTTTTGAGAGTCTTGTAAATAATCATAAGTTCTGCACAAGACTTCAAATTTAAATAAAAAGGTTCCAGGATCTCCACTTTTTAATCCATAGAGGGGAGGACAGAAGGTGAGATATTTTTCATTGTGGCATTTGTATCTTCATCAACTATAGGGAATCCAAAAGAATTATCAACTTCCCTATTTCCTCCACCTCTTCCTCCTCCAAATAGTAAATTTTATCCATTTATAACTTCTTCTTATCCTTATCTTCCTACCATTATATTTCTTCAAAGCTAATATAAGATTCAATCTGCAAGGTTAATTTCTCTTCCTCTAGTTCCTCTATCAATGGTGTATTGAAGAAAGGTTATCTTTCTTCCTCTCCACTAGAAATTTCTAGTTCTTCAGCTAAAATATGTTCCCCTGTAGAGGTGAAAAAGGTTACTCTTTCTGTTGGAGATCCAAGATTTTCTTCCTCTAGGACTGCCTCAGTGGATGAAGTAGGAGATCCTCTTAATTGGATTTCTGACCTTAAAACTTCAGGAAGTCTATGGCTAGTAATATGTGGAATATGAGTTTTAGATGGAGGCGTATCTCTTCTTAGTCTTGGTGGAGTAAGTGGTGTTGTAGGAATTAAACTCTCGCCTATAGCTATGAATCTACCCCTAGAGTCTCTTTCTCTACACATATCATTTTTTTTAGACGTAAGAGACAAGGTTACCTAATTACACTTCCCCGACAATGGCGCCAAAATGTTTAGTCAATTTAGTGTCCTAAATTGCTTGCATAAATTGTCAACTGAGGTCTGTAAACTGATGAAGTGTGGTGCACTATATGTGCTTAGTTAACCTTTTCTTACTTCGTTGTTTTGTATTTTATGTTGTTTTGGGGGGGGGGGGGGGGGTGTTTCTTCTTTGATGTCTAAGAATGTCCAACCTAAAACTATGAGAATATTTAAGTGAATCTGAAGAAATGTTCCTAAGTTAATCTAATTCTCTAAACCAAAAACTGTTGGCTAGTTAGAGCCTAATTTGGAAAACAAAGCATCTATCTTATCTTATCATTAGTCCTAATCCATGGATCTAATTCTTAAAAAATGAAATTGCAGTGTTTGTTTGAAGTAAAGATAGAAAATGAAATCAATTAAAGTACTTCTAGTTACTTTAACATTCAATTATGAAGTATGATCTTCTTGAGATGGAGTATAAGCAATTGTCTGTACTTTAACTTCTGATGTCCTAGAAAAATAAGAAGAGTATACAACTAAGTGAGAATCTAAAAGCAAAAAGATGAAAGCATGTAAAAATAATTGTAAACAACTAATGCAATTTTGACTTTCTCCAACATTCAAATCTGAAGCATTACCCTCTTGAAGTGCTATGTAAGAAGTCAATTATGCCTTAGTTCCTAAGTTCCTAGGAAGCTAAGAATGATGTATTGAGTATTTTCAATCACTGTATGAATTAGACATTTAACCATTTAGTTTAGGATCATCATCATCTTGAAATGGCTTTTGAAAACATCCATTAACACAGTTAATTGACAATTTTGTTCTAAGAAAATGAATGACAAAACAGTAAGAAAACTAAGCAACTGTGTATTCTTATCACTTCAATCTCAATTCAATTTGGAAACATAGTTATTTTTCTCCATGAAATATCTTAGAAGAACAAGTTTGCATAGTTGTGAATTATCACTATGCTATTGATCAAAAACTAGAATGAAATATTATCCTAATTAGAAAACAGATTTGTTGAAAACAGAGTAATGCAAATTGAACTAAAAACAACAATTAAAAAACCCTCCTCTAGTGCAGGGGCCCTCTACAATTGATTTGGCTGGACTGCTAGCTAGTTAAAGATGCTCTTAACCAATCATTCGCCACACTAACTTTATATTATGATAAAATGAAGTCTAAATATAGAGTATCAGCAAAAAGCCTGAATTTAACACTTAATTTCTGAATTGTTTCTTGGTTCTATGTAACCGATATTTAAAGGAAAATAACATAACTGTTTGTGAGATAAAATTGCTACAGGTGTATGATTCAAAGTAGATTTGTAATAGGATTGTTGGACTCTTGATTTCCTACGAAAGAGAAAATCAAGAGTCCTACTGCTTTCGGATAACGTATTTTGACTCCATCTTTGACCATGATCTTAGGCTCGCTTTCTGTCGATTTGGATCGAGTGAATAGGATAGAATCCATGTGGATATGATTCTAGAAATTCCCATGTGGCCCAATTCTTCATTTGACACCTGGAACCTGCCAAACCATGAGAGTAGCTATAGAATCCATAGTTAGCTGCAGAATAGGCTGTGTTTTGTAGCTAAATTGCAAAAATCTACTCAAATAGCAAGAACATGAAAATATAATATGGCAATCATTTTAATGATTTCCTTAAGAAAAAACTTAGCATTTATCATTGATTGGGGTATGTAATCTTATGAGAAAGTGAGGGAAAAAGGTGAGAAAAAATTGTCAAGGAGAGGGTAATTCTGAGGTTCAATAGTGCCATAGGTCAAGGATCAAGAATGAAGCTTGATACTATGCTGTGTGAAGTTTAGGAAGGTCAGGATAAGGTGACTGCACAATTACAGGTATCAAAGAGTAAGTATTGAGGATTAAGGTTGCCCATTATGTAGTTTTGAATGTAGAGAGGCCTAGGGCTTGCTCAAGTGCGTAGTTTAAGGGGTCAAGCTGTAGGATTGACTCTTGATATTGTGTAGTGCACAAAACAAGGTGATTGGGAAGTAAGGTTTCACATTTATGAAGCTCAAGTGGTCAAGGTTGAGCACTGAGACTGCACAACATGCAGTTCTAGAAGGCAGGAACTGTCAATTGCGCGGTTCCAATAGGCAAGGTTTGAGCTTAAGGGTTGAGTGTTAAATTATGGTATTTTCTATGCTTAGAGCAGTTTACTTCCTTTTATTATTATTATCCACATATTAGCAATCACATGTATAGTAAGTAAAGTGCAGATATAACATTAAATGATCGACAGAAAACAAGCCAAGACAAGAGACACAAGATGTGGCAGCTATCCAGGGACAAACCCCAATATGGGGAAACCCTTTAATTAAATATTCTTTTATATTCAATAATTCAACAGAGAGAAATTGTACATAAATATGATTTACATCAGCAACAACAAACCCTAGATCAACCCTCAACTAGGGCAGACAAAATCTTGCAAACCGACTATCAGATCGGCTTGATTCCTTCACCAAAAAATGCGGCCTTCTGAGGAGAGTCAGTTCCACCTACAGTGCAGTTCTAAGAGAGAGTCTGATGGTCAATGCTAGTCAAACTTCTGATTTTCAGTTTCCTTGCAGCCCTAAATTTGCATCCTTCCTTCCACACGTGTGAGAGAAGAGTCTCTTTCTATGCAGTAGGAGAAGAGCCCATTTTCTGCACAGAAGAGAGAGAGAGATGTGATGAGATGAGTGTGTCCAAATGAGGAAAATACCTCTTGTATTTATATGCAAATGTTGATGATTGAATAGATGTGACTGTTGGGCTTCTGAGCCTACATGAGTTGCTGGTTGGCTTGATAATTATTCCATAATCAAAATAAATTCATATTTCCATAAATACTTATTGGAATTGGATGATATTTAGATCAATCCTACACCTCTCGATGAGAGGAATCTAATAAAAATATTATCAGCCATGAATAAGATGACCCATATGGAGTTTGGCCCTAGTTACCAATTTTAACACTCCCTCTCAACTAGGGAGAACTCCATCTGCAATTTGTCTGTTGGTCGTTATTATTTATCCATCAAATGCACTGCCCTGCATAGCTTGACCCCTGCTCTGCTCTGCTCTTGTTCTATTATGCCCTATTTTGATCTGCTATGCTTTATTTTACTCTGCTTTGTCCGAATTATGAAGAAGAAGAAATGATCAAGGATGTATCATACCATCCTCCACTGACTCAAAGTCAGTGTCAGAGTGTGTACCACTAGTCCCAGACTAGTCCTCAACTGACCCGAAGTCAGTGTCATAGTGGGTACAACTCCTACCACTAGTCCCAGACCAGTATCGACCTCCACTGACTCAAAGTTAGTCTCAGAGTGTGTACCACTGGTCCCAGACCAGTCCTCAACCAACCCGAAGTCAGTGTCATAGTGGGTACAACTCCTACCACTAGTCCTACATCAGTATCATTGATCCTAGATCAATGAAGGTCATCCTAGCATAGGGAGTATGGTAGATATAGTGATGCGTCCATCGGTACTATTATGGTCCCTATCCTCATTTCCCCACTTATTGATCAGATGAGAGGTACTTCCCATGAGTCCCAGACTGCATGGGTAGGATGCCTCGATAGGAGAACTAATCAATCTTGTCCATAGGAGAGCAAATCATCTTGTCCCACAAGAGAGTGAATCAACCTGTCCCACAAGAGAGTGAATCATCTTGTCCACAAGAGAGCGAATCATCCTGTCCAGTGGATGCCATGGAGAACTAATCATCCTAGCCCACAGGAGAGCGAATCATCCTGCTACACAATCGTCATGGAGAACACATCATCCAGATCTCACAGGAGAACTAATCATCCACTACATAATCATCATGGAGAACACATCATCTAGACCTAACAGGAGAACTAATCATCCTACTACATAGTCGCCACGAGGTGTCACAGGGAAAGTTTTGATTCTTTTACCCTGCATACGTACACCACCAAGGGATGGTGAGTCACCATGTGGTCATATGTCGCTCCAAGAAGTACCCCCCCTTCCCCCCAAGAGCTCCTAGAGCTTAAAACATCATATAGGACCCTCATTAGAGGGTCTTTGAATGACACCAAGTCGTTCTCAAAAATTCAAGAATTTGACCTTCCCTAGGGGCTTTGTCAGAATGTCGGTGCCCTGTTCATTTGTACCTATATGTTGGAGCCTTATTGCTCCTCGTTGCACCATATCTTGAATATAGTGGTACTTGATATCGATATGCTTGGAATGATCATGAAATACGAGATTCTCTAACAAACGAATCCCACTTTGGTTATCACATAGGATCACGGTGGTATCTAATGTAAATCCAAATAGCTCACTAAAGAGCTTTCACAACCAGACTACCTCACAGGAGGCCATGCTAGCAGCAATATACTCTGCCTCGGTGGTGCTCAAAGCCATCGACTTCTACTTCCTACTCATCCAAGATATCGAAGTAGATCCCAAGGAGAAACAACACCTAGAGGTTCTCTTACAATCCACCACACTGCCTGCCCAATCAACATCAGTGTATCCAAGTAGTCTCACATCTCCAACAGTGTATCTTAACCCATATGTAATTATGCCACGAAGATATCTTAACAGATTATTGGCACCAATCTAATGTATGTCGTGAGGTTCAACCATATGTTGGATTAATGTGTTGACTGCAAAGCATATATCTAGACAGGAGTTCACTAAGAACATTAATGCTCCAATGAGTTGTCGATACTCAGTGGCATTTCGTAAAATAGGTCCAGCAGCGCTACTGCTTAACTTCTTAAAGTCAAGCTCCATCGGGGTAGTAACAGGCTTGCAGTCCACCATACCGAATCTTTCCAATATCTTCACCACATATTTTCCTTGAGATAGGAAAATTTCCCTTGGATTTTGCCAGACTTCAAGTCCTAGGAAATAGTGCATTAGTCCTAGGTCCTTCATTTCAAATTCAAAATCCAACTCCCTCTTACATTTGTGAATGAGAGGGTCTACACCTATTAGAAAGAGGCCATTCACATACAACACCAGTATGAGAGGTTTGTCATCTTTAACCTTAAAGTAAAGGTTAGGATCAGCTTCACTCCTAGTGAATCCCAACTTCATCAAGTAGCTATTGATCCTCTCATACCATGCTTGGGGTGCTTGCTTCAGCCCATAGAGAGCCTTCTTCAACCTGCATACATGAGATTTTCAATCATAAATCTCAAATCCTTCGGGTTGCTCCACATAGAGCTCTTCTTTGATCGAACCATGCAAGAACACGGTATTGACATACATCTGATGTAGGTTTCATCCTTGTGAAGCCACAAGGGCTATGATCGAGTGGATGGTGGTATATCTAGCAACAAGTGCAAACATCTCATCATAGTCTATACCTTCTTTCTGGGAGAAACCACGAGCGACAAAATGAGCCTTATACTTTTCTGTACTTCCATATGCTGCATGCTTTATCTTTTAAAGCCATTTAGATGTGACAATTGTCTTGTCCTAGGGTCTGGGAACTACTTCCCAGACATCATTCTTCATAATAGACTCATATTCTTCGGTCATAACATCCTTCCATACTTGATGGTTGACGACATCTGAGAATGATGAAGGCTCATTTTGTATGATCATGCTCATGACAGTCAGGTATCCCTAATACCTGCTAGGTTTCTTACTTTCACGGAAGGTTCCTCGAGGTATAATGTGTCCTTCAACATTATTGAGTAGAACTCCTAAGCCAAGAGGGACTCTTCCTTGAAGAGGAAGGCTCAGGTGGTTCAATAGGATCCATGTGTTCATCCACATTGAGCATTGTTTCATCATCCTTTTCTTTCGGTTCCGTGGTGTCCACTTCTTGAGAGCTCCTCAAAGTCAGAAGATTGTCCAGCTTGCTGAGAGCCATACCTTCGTCAAAGGTGAGATCATGACTAATCATGACTTCCCTTTGACCGGTTACATAGATTATATAGTCCTTAGTATTTTCACCATAGCCCATGAAGATTCCTTTGTTTCTAGATGCACCCAATTTATTCCTTTTCTCTTTGAGCACATGAAAATATACAGGGCTTTCAAAAATTCTAAAATGAGATACGTTAGGTTTCTTACTGGTGAACATTTCTTCAGGAGGCTTGGAACCCAATGCTTGATAAGGGCATTGGTTTTGTACATATACGAAGGTCCTTGCAGCTTCAGCGCATAGAAACTTCAGAAGTCTTTGATCATGGAGCATGGCACAGACAACTTCCACAATCGTATGGTTCTTCCTTTTCGCCACACCATTCTGTTCAAGAGTATATGATGTAGTAGTCTCCCTCTTAATGCCAACATCTTTACAAAAGTCATGAAACTCGTTAGATTCATATTTAGTCCCATTATCAGTCCTTAAGATCTTGATTCTTGAGCAAGGATTGAGATGTGTCACAAGACATGACACCTGGCAGACTTCCTCTGATATAATGAATCAACTCAAAACCCAAGAGTGAAGGCATATTTAATATTGTTTTTCCATGCACGTACCTTGCCATCGATGAAAGACACCTTGTAGCCTTTGTCTTCCATTGTTGAAATGGACACCAGGTTATTTTTGAGGTCAAGTACATATAATACATCCTCTAAGTGGATTATATTACCTTGATTCAATTTAAGAGAGACATTTCCTACACCTTTCATGGGATATTTCATATTATCTCCAAGGAGAATTTCCAAGTTAGTTTCTTTCTCTATCAGATTATGGAGAACTTCTTTGTAACCAGTGAAGTGCCTTGAGGCACCACTATCAATAAGCCAAATTCCTAGTGAGTCCAAAGGAGCAGAGGTAGATAGAGCAACTAGTAGATAATATTCATCCTGCTTAATGTCAACAGTGTTAGATTCATACCTGGAATTTCTAGCCTTCTTGAATGATTTTCCTCTTCCTTGATTTCCAACACTCCTTTTACCTCTGCTATTATATTTGTCATTCCTTTGATTGCCATTAGAGGGATTTTGATCGTCGTCCTAGTGAGAGTTCCTTCTATCAGGGCATTCCCTTGCATAGTGACCTACTTTATCACAAATGTAATATCGTTCTTTTCTTCCACCCTTAGGTCCAACCTTTCTTTTTGATTTAGTCTTGGAATTATTCATTTTCTTAGCATGAGAAGAAAAGGAAGTAGGAGGACCTTTAGGCATAGGCATTTCTTGCTCTTCTATCCTTGTTTCTTCTTGAATTCATCTTGCCATTAATTCCTCAAAACTAGGAATTACGTTATTGTTGAGAAGAGTATTCCTGAACACGTACCATTCAGATGGTAATCCTCCAAGGGTTGAGAGTGCCATTTCCCTATCAGTAATAATTTATCCAATAGAGAGGAGATCGTTCTTGATCTCTGTGATTCTTAAGAAATATTCTTTCATGCTCTCATCTTTGCCCTTCTTAATTTCCTTCAGCTTATTTCTAAGAAACAAAAATTGATTTGCATCATTAACTTTAAATAAAATCACCAATCTATCGTAGATTTCCTTGGAGGTGTTCAGGTCGGAGATGTAGGCCACCAAGTGCTTTTCGATAGAGCCTTGAATTTTCTTCTTTGTTTTTACTCACCGGTTTTCCATTTGTTCTTGGCAGCAACAAGTGCATTTGATGGGGGCTCAACAATATTGCCTCTCACATGGTCCAACACTCCTTGATCTTCTAAGGTTAGATCGAGAGACATCTTCCATCCGTAATAGTTAGACTTCTCATGGAGCTTGTCTTCAGTAGGGAAGAGTGTTGAGGACCCCATAGTTCTTTTTAGGATAGCCTTGCAAATCTTCTCTTCGGTGATTGCTCTTGCTCTTGCTCGAGCTTTGTCTTCACCTCAGCTCTGATACCATGTTAAATTATGGTATGTTCTATGCTTAGAGCAGTTTACTTCTTTTTATTATTATTATCCACAGATTAGAAATCACATGTATAATAAGTAAAGTGCAGATAGAACATTAAACGATCGACAAAAAACAAGCCAAGACAAGAGACACAAGATGTGGCGACTAGCCAGGGACAAAATCAAATATGGGGAAACCCTTTGATCAAATATTCTTTTATCTTCAATAATTCAGCAGAGAGAAATAGTACATAAATTTGATTTACATCAACAACAACAAACCCTAGATCAGCCCTCAACTAGGGCAGACAATATCTTGCAAACCAACTGTCGAATCAACTTGATTCCTTCACCAAAAAATGCGGCCTTCTGAGGAGATTCAGTTCCACCTACAACATAGTTCTGAGAGAGATTCTGATGGTCAATGCTGGTCAAACTTCCGATCTGTAGATGCAGCCCTAAATCTATGTCCTTCCTTCCACACGTGTGAGATAAGAGTCTCTTTCTGCATAGTAGGAGAAGAGCCTCTTTTCTGGATAGGAGAGAGAGGGAGATGTGATGAGATGAGTGTGTCCAAATGAGGAAAATACCTCCTGTATTTATATGCAAATGTTGATGATTGAATAGATGCGACTGTTGGGCTTCTGAGCCTACATGAGTTGCTGGTCGGCTTGATAATTATTCCATAAT
>APFE030595229.1:0-36312 GCA_000404065.3 Pinus taeda | reverse complement strand
ATGAATTGTTGTTAATAACTAACCATTGATTTATGTTATTTTTACCTGGTTTAACGTGCTCCATTAATAAAATATTATATATGGGAAGAATGGTAATAGTTAGAAGAATATTAATATTAAATTAATTAATGGAAATTTGACAGGAGTCCTTGAGTCAAATAGTAGCCATTAGTCTTTTTAGCCGTTGGAGTCTCTGCTTGGACTATTTAACATGCTAAACTGGATCTGGTTCTTCAACTTGTCCTGACGATGAACCACACTAGTTGGTTCGAAACGCGTCGACAAATGATTTATTATGTGATTTAGCCGAAAATTTCCTAAACAATTTTATTTTGGTTGTACATTTTTCTTAGGAGACCCATTTTAGACCTCAAAGTTCCCCTAATGGTCCAAGTGAGCAAGGACAAAACTTGAACATGATCACACACTCAGAACAGTCGACGAAACAACATGGACCTCTCAAAATACAAGAACATCATGATCCCCTCAATGTGATGACAACACAACAAATTCCTCCAAGTGCGACACTTAAGGTACACTTTGCAATGATAGTAACAACACTTGTGCGACAATGCATAAAACTTCGGGAATAAGTCTAATACATGTCTACATGATAAATATAACTCATTGGCACCAAAATTACCCCTTCAAACAAACCATAGCTCTACTTATGCGACACTCCCTATGCCCAAAAGATGACACTTGCTACAGTTAGAGGAAAGTGAAAATAACACTTACAAAATGCAAGTGACACATGTTAGAGCAAAGATAACATGAAAATGACATATATTAAAGTGAAAACAGGAAAAATCAATAATCGTGACAAGAAACTGACACTTATGAAAGCGAAGGTGCACAAAAGGAACAACTTGAAAAAATCACCGAAATAAAAGTACAATCACAATCAAAAGAGAGATATTTTCAATGAAAGTATGCACTAACTGTTGACATAGGTTGATCAATACATATACACTATCTTGATGGGCTTGTGTTATGCATGTTCGAGCTTGGACAAAATAATTTTCTCATGAACTTGTTGCAGAATAAGCATGTGTGTGAAACAACGAATCAATCAATCATAAAATGACTATGGAATGAACAATCACAAGATCCATAGTAGGCCCCAAAATTCAGGTGTAGACCAAATTTTGGAGGGCGTTTTTCGCAACGATAATAATTGGTGACACACTAGTAGAACTCTAGCTTCTCTGACTTGGTCTAACTTTATGCATAGGGTCTAGTTTCACATGAAGTATTGATTCATCATGAAGATTACTTTGGCTTCCCCACTCAAACCAATTATAGATATAGTCATGTTCATCTCTTTCTCGGTTGAACACATTCATAAGGCCAACCATATTACAATGTTTCAATTTAGGAGAAGGGTAATGTAATTCACAAGCTTAAGATATTCAAAGTATGATTTTTTATCTCTGGTGTTGCTTTGCTGCCAGTAAGCCTAGACAGTACCCCAACAGAATCACTATAGGAACACAAGCATTTCTTTGCTGCCAATGAGCCTGGAAAGTACCCCAACAAAGTTACTTGCTTCACCTCCCTACGTAAGAATCCTTTCTCTTTTTTCACCCTTTATTTATTTATTTTTATAGGATTGTGCTTTGGCACTTATTTATTTCATGGAGTGGAAGAGGGATCTCGACTTATTAAAAGAAGAAGAGGTTATTCCTTCAAAGAATCACATATAAATCCTCTATGAGCTTTCTCTTTAATATTTTCCCCTTGTCCTTCTTTAATTGGATCAGCTTGCAATACACTGAAACATTACAACATTGAGCTTAGAAATGAGGATGCTAAAATAGATATGGGTATCATGGTTCTACACAAATATTTCCTTATGAAAGGATCATGTTTTCCATTAAAACGTAATTGATGGAAATATATAAACCTAAGATAGAAAACAAGATAATAGATAACCCAAGCATCATTCATTGTCATAATTTCCCTTTTTAGATTTTTCCACATTGTCTTTCGAGCCAAAGGGAACATCCTTCATGCAAAGTCTTATTAAACAAAACACAGCATAAGAGAAAAGGCACAACAAGGAAACAAAATCAAAAGGAAAAATAAAATGGAGGCTAAATAGAAAACAAGATGTGAGACAAAAGTAAGAAAACACAAGAAAAACTACAGAGAACGAGTGCAGGATGACTGTGCAAGGGAAGACTAGAATGCAACTAGACCTACTCCTAACCTAACCAACTATAATGTCAAAGTCAAGTATAATGAAATTTCCAATTTAGCAACCATAATTGCTCCCAACCTGCATACACAAAGATATGAGCAATTAAAACAAATATAAAACAATGTGCGATAGAAAAGATAAGAGTTTGAATAACTTGCACAACAAATTGAAGGTCTTGCTTGTCCACATAAAGATATGTTGTTAAATTGGCAACTAGGGCCAAACTCCATGTGGGTCGGATTATTTATGGTAGCTGATATTTTTATTGGTCCCTCTCGTCAAGAGGTGTAGTATTGATCCAAAGATCATTCGATTTCGATAAGTATTTATGGAAATATGAATTTATTTTGTTTATATAATTATTATCAAGCCAACCAGCTCTTATGTAGGCTCTAGAAGTGCAACCGACGTGTCTATTCATCATCCTTGTTTTGGTATAAATACATAAGGATTTGATATCATTTGTGCACACATTCTTGAGGTGATCTCCTCTCCATGTTTTGGGTTTTTGGAGAAGGAGAGAACCAAAAGAATATGTTGGCCTAGAAGAAGCCCTAGCTGCAGATAAAGCCTTAATCACAGTCAACGTGTTGCCCTCAAAGTGATGCCCTAATTCATGTCTATGGAAACATCTATACGTAGGCTATGATACTACGTAGCTGTGTTTACACGCGGTAATATATGCTGTCTAGAAACCCTAAACACAGTCAAAGGAGTACTTATATGATATCTAGAAGACCTATTCACGCAGCCATAAAAGAACAGAACTCACACGTGAAAATATTCGGATGGATTTGTTGTAATAAGGATTCCACGCAAACATGGAAACTCATGCCAACATGTATGTTGTCACACGCAACATCACATACACTGTAATACGCAGCATCAGGAAGTCTTGATCTTATAACGCAGTCCAAGAAGGAACCTACGCTCTAGGCAGCGTGTAATCTGGGCATCCATGACATTTATGGTGACAGTCAGGGCTATGGTGAACGTAATATAAATATCCACTTCAAGCTAGACCATCACATATATGGAACGCAGATAGATAACACAGTCTCGATGATACCCTAATAAGTAACGGAGTGATGGATAACGCAGTCATGAAATAAAAGGCATATCTACACAGCAGATGGTGACCATATCCACACAGGAACATGAGGATATACACGCTGCAGATAAGGATGATCCACGCAGCTAATATGGAATGCTGCCATATATCGCACAGTGACTATATCTTAGTGCGTTGGTCATATAACGAATGGAAAACTCTCATACACTGACTCCTTCCACGCAACAATAGATACATATATGCAGAAAATATATATAACTCAGGTATATATGTATTCAATGCAGCTCAGGCATATATATATCTTAGGCAGTATATACATACATGCAATCAATATCAACATGATTGTGTAGTTTGAGACTGCATGGAGGATTTCGAAACTATAGCCTAGCTGCTTTGCTAGGCTGCAAGCCATAGCAAGCAGCTAAGGCTGATGATAGTGTTATAGTGTTGCAGTATGATGATGCACAGGCAGCATGATGACTATGATTCATACTAGCAGGGGTAGCATATGACAATGATGCATTGGCAGCATGAGGCATGATGATGCATGAGTAGCATGAAGTATGAAGTCATGGACAACTTGATGTATGGGCAGCACAGTGATCATGAGCAGCATGAAGATGCATGATGTAGCATGATGGTGCTACACGATAAGGTTCAGTAGATGAACGAAATGGATAAGGTGAAGTCATCACCTAGGAGATTTAGTTGAAGCATAATGTCTTCAACTGATCTCATCATTATAAAAAATGATCTATGCCAGCGCTAGATAAGTCAAAGTATTGACTTCTGTTGTAAATGTACTCTCTCTCTCTCTCTCTTTCTCTGCTGAACTTTGAAGATAAAAGAAGATTTGATCAAAGGGTTTCCCCACACATTGTGGGGTTTGTCCCTGGCTCGCGCTACATCTTGTGTCCTCTTGTCTTGGCTTGTCTTCTACGTTTTAAATTTATGTTCTATCTGCAGTTTATCGTAATGCTGATGTGATTGCTAACTGTGAAAATTTAAATAAATTGCTCTAGCATAGAACATACCTAAACTTAACATATGTCATAGCCACCACTTCTAACCAATTTTCAATATTACCTTTTCGATGTAAACCATAATCAAACAAACCTCATAAGATTCTTGTGAATGCATCTTCATCTATACTACCCTCCTTAGAGAACATGAGAAAATATTGAAGCTTGTTATTTGTGATGGTGCTTGCCAGGTAATATTTATCCAACTATTCAGTGATTGGATCATGACATTTTTAGCAATGCTCTTGAGAACCCTGAAATATTTGAAAATATGAATTTTCAATTAAAAGTGCGGGATCAGGATGAGAATCTTGTAAGGGGAAATGAAACTGATCATATTTAGATGGCTTGTCAAGATAGTGAGGGCCTTACATAACCATCAACAAAGGCTAAATTTCCTCATCTGATTGACAAGTACCCAAATAGTGAGATAAGACATAAAGATTAATCAATGTGAAACAATTGTCATTAGATATATTGGTGGGAAAATGATAAATCGAATAATAGTTAATATTATGATCAGATGGAAAATTTGTGGCATCATATTATTGGTTAGTAGACAACAAAGATAGATCTGTTTGAACATATTTACAAATTCCTTGAACAATAAAATCATCTCCCTCGCACGATAAATATGACAAACCATTTCCTTGTAACTGGTTACACATTGCACTAGCATCATAACCGTCAAAAGAAGTGAAAAGGAATACCTATATAGAAAACTCATGAAACCAGTCATGATACAATGAGTGAAGAAGAATTTGATTCGCCAAATAACTCATGAATTCACAAGCACTCAAGAGAATTTCAGGTGCGATGAAGAAAAAAATTAGTAGTATAACATTCACAAGAAATACCAGGAGATGACTATTCTGAAAAGTATATGATAGATGTGATTCCTTTGGCCAAAGATAATCTTTGAAATGATCAAATTCACAGTTCCATGATTCTATGAGATATATACACTCAAAACCCAATTTAAGTGCAAGAGCCTTGCATGGAGATGAAACAACTAAAATAGATTCTTGAATTCGATTAGAAACCGAAACTTGAAAGTCTAAAAGACTATTTCCGAAATACAAAACATCTTTAAATAAGGAATTTACATCCAATGAAACCATGCAAGGAAAAGAATTTTGTAAGAAAAAATAGATATGACTTAGTTTGGGTATCTCACTAGAGTCATGAGATCCTGACATAACCATCAACCCAACGGGAGTTGAAGTGCCTCAACTTTTTAAAAAGTCCTAGAACTTTCAAGGATTGTAAAATCACAATTTAAAGATTGAGTCAGATCATGCATGGTGTGTGGATAGATACTACTAGTAATTTCAATAGGACCACTATTAACTGGATGGAAGCCATCTCTATCACTGATTTGACCAAATTTTACAACTTCAACAACCAGATTACTTGAGTCTAAAGATTCTTCTAAATACACATGTAAGGATGAATATAGTGGGCAAATTTCATGAGTAAATTGGACATAAGAATTTTCTTCATGAAAAACTAGAAATGATAAGGGGTAGAATGGATACTCAATGATTTGATTATTTCCATTTTCATCATGGATAATCTCACTACCATGTGTCAATTGAGAATTTAACTCATCAATGAATAACTTAAAGAGCATGGAGTATCTTCATCGCAGGTTGATGCATTACAAATGGTACAACAAAAGGGATAGTGAGATGAAGAGGGTGTTTCCATAAGAACATATTCTTTGTCTGAATAGGGTTCTAGATCTAATTCATTCAAATAAAAATATTCTTGAGAAACTGAAAGATCAAGTGGTGCACTTGGGAATTCATCATCACCAGAATGATTGTTTCCCAAGACTATAGATTTATTAAGTAAATTAACTTCATTCGATTGACTATCGATATTAGTAGATTGATCATCCAAGAGTGAAAAATAACATCTTTAAATAGAGGTTTTTGAAAGAGGAAAGAGAGATCAAAATTGTATTCACCTTTCTACTCCTCTCCCTTTGTAATATGACCAACTTTTACTTGATCAAATTTGAACGAACAACTTGAAAATCAATATAGTGTGAAGAACTATTTGGCGGAGAAGATTGATCAAGTGAATCAAGGTACAAAGAGTCATGTCATGTAGATGAGAGAGGATGATAGATGTCCCTTGAAGAAGTAATACTTTCAGTGAAACTAGATTCAAGATTGAGGTTAAGAATGTTAATATCATCTTGAGGAATTGAAGGATTAGTTTTCACCCTAAGCCCCATGAACCATTCCAAGGTTTCCTCCATTGGATTTGAATAATGAAATGTAGATGAAGGTTGAAGAGACAGATCAAGAATTTGATTTTCATATTTTATGGTTTGAATATGTTCAACACAAGGCACGAAAAAAGGAGGAGGACAAGGAATGAAAGGAAAATTAGGTTCCTCCTCTGAATTTAGTGGCATCCCATGTATTTCAAAATTTGGGAGAGTTAAATCATCAGAGGGTTGAGACTTCCCATGTAAGTAAATATGAACCTTACTCTCAAACTTTTGTTTAAAGAAATCCTAATCTGTATCTTCTTCGGGAAATTCATAACAAAGGTGAAGGAATCAATTAGAAAAATCCTCAATTGATTCATTAGATTTCATTCTTATTTGATTAATTATTTTAAGGACATCTTGTTAATCATGCTTGTCAAATTTTAAATGAAGCTCCTTGAGCAATTGTTTAAATGAATGGATGGAAGAAGATGGAAATGTATGGCACCATTGGTTAAATTTACCTTCAAGGGTGAGGAAGAAAAGCACACAAGCAACATCTTCATATTTGATTTCATAAAATTCACAAATAGAGAAAATCACCCTCACCATTAAAATTCAATTGAGACAAGTTATGAAGAGGTTCATCGAGGATTGAAATTTTACCATCAGATCTGTTGGAGGAGTTATTTAGCAGAAAAAAGATTGTTGGCCCCATTGACTAGCCCCAGTCAAGTTGATAGTCTTTATTGGAATTTAATGTTAACTAATGGTGATTTAAGTAGCATAATCAGTTGGACAATTAAATTTTCGTAATTGTTTCTCTAGTCTATATATATTTGTCTATATAGCAATGCAATGGATAATTCGATATGTAATAAGAATATATCTTTGTGCAGATTGGATATCTCCCCATCATTGTGTTCTCATATATCTTTATTATTATTGTATAATTGCGTGAATTCTGTCTACTGGTAACAATGCATGTTATTCACTAGATTTCAACATTGGTTTCATTGTCGATAGTCAGAACTCAAGTCATATATGATGCAAGCATAAATGTTAACCTTAGACGAGATATGTTAGTATGAAATTTTCTGGAAGGTGTACCAAAAACACTTCACTTAAGTCACTGGTGACAAGTGACCCTAACAACAATTTGTGGTTACTTACGCTTCATATATGCAATAATAAAATGAGCAAAAATTGTAATAAAAGGATATATGTGATCCAAAATAGAAAACAACAATAGAAATCCAATGTAATAACCCAATATGGAAATACTTTTAAATGAATAATAATATTTATTGATAACACCTGGTGAAGGTGATCTAAAAAAGGGTCTACAAATCCCCCTGTATGGGACAGGTCCTTTGATGTCCTTGATGCTTCAGTGATCGATTCTCACTCTCAATATTTGAAAAACCAAAAACAATATGTAGAACTGTAGTGGGAGATCAAATGCAAGAAGATGATAGTGGTGACAATAATACCGATCATGCTGAAGAATGAATGGAAAACCCTCTTATTTATAACAAATTATTGGGTTCATCTCGAAAATGGAAAATAATAAGATAATATTGACCAAATCAAGATCTAACCATTAGGAATACTTTATTATATTTTTTGGTCTGGGAAAAGATATTCAAAATGGTCAAATATCTTTATTTATAAATAATTAACATATAAAATGATTTATTAATTATTTTTGCGAGGATTAAGAATTTTGTGAAGTTGAAATGATTATTAAATAGTGATTTAATGATTATTCCAATAATAGAATTAGGAAATAATAAATACTTAGTGATTTATTTAATTATTCCTAGGCGATTTAGTCAAATGTGACAAGGAATAATTATCAGATAATGATTTAATAATTATTCCTAGAGAAAATTAAATAAATAATGATTTATTCAATTATTCTCATGGGGGTTTTTTAATTTTAATCTGAAATAATTTAATAAAAAGAGTTTACTAAATTATTTCCCATGGTGAAAGTGATTTTACTATGGAAAAGTTAATCACACATGGTGTATTTCGATCCACCTAGTTAGAAATGGCTAGGTGATATTTTTTTGGTAGTAAAATATCCCCCCCCCCAATGTATGAGTGTTAGGAGAAAATTGTATGACTGAAATACATTGTAGGTTACACTTCCACAAGACACTTCCACAAGACACTTCAAAGAGAGAGAGAGAGAGAGAGAGAGAGAGAGAGAGAGAGAGAACTAAAGCAATGCAAGGAAGGACAGAGGAATAGAGGGGGTGAGACCTATTAAACTGATATAAGTATCCTTTTATTTTGGAGTACACGGTCTCAAATGAGGTAGGGGAGGCATACCCATACCCTCTGAGATAACTGAGTACAAAGAATAATGGTGAGACCAACAATTTGGGACTGAGCTACAAAGTACATGATATGTTGGCATCAATGGGCCAAAAAATAATATAATGAATCCCATATACACAATGTGCCTGGAAAGACACAGGCCAGGACTGAATACAATAACATTTGAGTACATGAGACATAATGCCCCTCAAGCTGACATGGTGAGGGGGGATCACAACCAAAGAAGCCTTGATGAACAAGAAAGGGATCTGAAAATCTGAATGGATCATTTGAAGGAGACATGGATGTTGTGGGCATTGCAAACAGATGAAATTGAACCCATCACATCTACAGAATGTCATCTGAGGCTAGATCAACATCTGTAGACATCTGATCATGTGGGGGTCTACCTGAAGGGACACCCCCTAATGAGGTCTGGAACATCTCACACACCTGGGGATCACTAGTACAATCATTTGGATCACTGGACCATCAAGTGTATGATTCTCAATCATGTGATAATGAGATGACGTCGAGCACATGATAAACAACCAAGTCAAGGGGCAATGATGATTCCATTTGCTTGATCTGAGGCACTGAACAAAGATGAAAGTTGGAACCAAGGTATACTGCCCTCTAAACCACACTTCTAGAATACATGTGTTGAAGTCAACAAAAGAGAGCCCTCCATAGTTAAAGAAATGAGGAATCCTCAACAAAGGCACGAGAGGTCATAGTAAAGTGACTGATGGACTGACATCGGGGATGATGATGGAAGGAAACAAGATGATTGGTGAACTAAATACTTCCCTTCTTAGAGCATAATATGCATGGTTGACTTGGCAGCGACTGACTCAATTCTAGAGGGGTTGGTCAATTACTCAGACATGGGTTTTTCAGAGATGGAGCATTGTAGCTAGAGGCTAAATATGAGCATGATGGGATGAATGTGACACAAATATGTATGGAACATTGTAACTAGACTCAAGGGGACTCAAAACATACTCCATGAATGTAAGGGTGACTCATCTACGATGCTCTGAACAAGGCTGACTCAATGATGATGCCACATGGGGGAGGCCTGGAGGGGACCATACAAACATGAGTAAATAATGGTTACTCATGACGAAAATCGACACGTGAGTCAACCAATGCACAGGTAAAGTGGTACCATAGTACGGGTGGATCAAATGAAGAAATTTGATTTTACTAGGCAACAAAGTGAGACCTCGTGGAAAAAATGGCTTCCTGGTGAAGTGTCAAATTACCAAAAACAAAGGGAGACCCATTAGAGAACCTGGAGAGAGATTTCCAATGGTGTTGACGGTTCATCAAATCAAGCTATCATTTGGTCACAACGGGCAATGGAAAAACTAGGTTTTTTCCTATAAAAGGGCTTATTCCCCCCAAAGCCAATTCATTTTCATAATGAGCATTTGGATAATTTGGAGAGAAGGAGAATGCCCTAAATCATGTGGAGATCGCATGGACAAACTGACTGTCGAAATAAGGATTTGCAAGTTGGAGGTAGGTTGCTTAACCTTACTCATTGATTTTGGTGGTTTAGATTTTCATATTAGGGTTGCAACTCACTAGGGGAAACCCCTGTTCTTCCTCACGATCATAATGCACTTTTTGGACCCTATTATGCATTCTAGAATGTAGAAATTAGACCAATAAATGTGTCCATTGCAGTTTTGAGGGAAAATATTGTGTTTTGGGCTGAGGGGAAAAGAAGGATGGGGAGTCTCTATTGAGATGAAGCTTTGAACCAAAAATGTATGCATTTGACTCTTAACTAAAAAAATATAATGGTATATTGCATGTATAGCAGAGTTAAAGGTGTTGTGGCAATAATGAACCAAGGAGTAAGAGGGGTTCTAGCATAGTATGGGGTGTTGAATTTATTGGAGAACCCATTTATGAGGGTTGGTGGGCCCCTCTTGTCGAGGATTATGAGTTATTCAGACCCATATTAGGATGCCTTTGCGGTACAAGGGAACAAGATCAATATCACTATCCAGGACATATAATTTTTGATAGGATTTCCCCCCTTGGGGGTAGTAGGGGAGATACATCCAGTGCTTCCTCATGGGAGACATATAGGAGAGTTTGTGGATCGTCATTGCAGAACTAGTGTTAGTGTAAAGGGCATAACCATTTAGATCAATGACTTAGAGAGGCTTGAGACACATGCCACAACTACAGTTTTGTTGCGAATCTTGGGTAGTCATGCCTTTCATCACATCACTGGGGGGAAGAGATGCTTTTGTAGAGTGTATTGGTAGGGACCTACTATAGGTGGGCCTAGATGACATTTTCTTCGTTGAAACGACAACTAAAACTATGCAGGTGACAAACCAATGATAAATGTTCATTTGGGACAATTGTGTGCTCATTCTTCTTTGATAAGATCCTGACCATCTAACCACAAGTACAGATCTGTGATGGGGACCCACAAGAGCCTAATATGCATCGTTGGGGGAAGCTATTGTGATGAGGTGGAGAAGGGGGATTTGGGCGAGTGTTCTGACCTAATTTCTTTGCACATTGGGACCAGATGCCACTATACATAGATAACTATCCATATAGATGAATGAACTATCAGGGATATCCTGACTTACCACTTCCGCCATGACAAGCATGGGGTCCGGATGATAAGTGAAAGTTGTTATATTTTCATCACATGTAAATTTTAGAAAATATATGTATGTGGTACTAACTTCCAAACTTTGTGGTATGTAGATATAGCACTTGTGAAGCCAACAAGATATACAGGGTGAGCTGCAGCACCTAGACCGTAGATTGGGGTGGTTCAACATCACATCAGAGATCAGGTGTTGATTCTCTACTGGAGGATCTCCACCGTAATTTCAACATGCTATTGATTGCGGTGACAGAGTGCGGATGGCATGAGTTATAAGATTAGTATACGAATGAGTGCACTGGTATTCCCTCGGAATGGTGAGGTATCATGGGCTGCATAGCTATGGTCAATCAGGCAGTTTGAGACTTACGGGCTAGTGGGATGGAACCATTGGCTCAGGAGCCTCCAGATGATAGTGATTAGGAATAGACACATGTGGATCCCTATTTCTGGTTTGTGGTAACATGGTATGGGCATGTAGGATGTATTTAGAGTAGTGGACTCCAAACACTATATGTTGGATATTATGATACATAATATGGTTATGCATATTTTGCGATGATTGTGGTTCTCCATTTGTTTATGCTATGGATGTCTTCTCGTATATGCATGTGATAAATTCCAATCTAGAATGTTATTTGCAATGGTATCTACAAAGTGATTTTATTCTCTAGGAACATGACTAAATGTAATGGATTCAAATTCACATGCCAAAAGCTTAACTCATAGATATTTTCTAAATAAGACGAGATTACACACATGATAAATTCCATTCGATTGCATGACAAGTAGCAAGGAATCAAGACAAACATGAAGGCAAAGGATGAGACGATCAAGAGCATCGGCTAAAAAACGTATCACAACATCATATTCAACCAAGTTATTGATGGCAGATCCAATGCAGACACCATTGGAGTGGGCTAACGAATGAAAGGGGGTGAAAATGGCCTAAGCTACCAAGGCTATATTCCTGGAGAAGTGACTCAAACCATTGGCATAAATGGTATGATGTGTGGATGATGGATCCATCGGAAGGGTGCAAGAAGATAATGAATGGGTGAGACAACGATGAAGGACATTGTCAGCCCAATGATGATAAAGATATTCACCAATGAGAAGGTAGTGAGGGGCTTGATTTTGAATACGTTTTCAATCATTACAAGGAAGATGGGGGGGGGGGGGGGAATTTTTTGGTTCGCAAATAGGTGAGGATGGGTTTTGACTCCAAAACATATTGATCATGGGTTTTTTTGCGGAAGGGAGTATGCATGATGGTACATATCATCCCAAGGATAATTAGGGGTGGTCATGACTTCCATGATTTCTTTATCAGAATGAAATATGGGAGGACAGGAGGAAGACAGACCACGTGATGAATATGAGTCATCAGAGGCATCTTCATGAGAGACAAATTTCACATGCACATTGTCAATGTTGCAAGACATATGACTAATAGATGTAACATCTACCGATGTTGAGACCTAAGTGTTATTCGAAGAAGTTTCAACAAAATCACAATAGGAGACGTCAATAAAGTCCCAATATATCAATTCCATGGATGATGATAGGTAGAGAATAGGAGTGGTACTATTTGTCATCTCGACATCAAGAGGAGGGATCACAAGGGGTGGTTGAGAGACCTCCAATGCTCTGACATAGGGGTGGGACTAGAACCCATAGTTAGAGGAGAGGTGGAATCACTACGAGCGACATCTAACTCGTGAAGCACTTGAAGTGTATCATGAAAGTCTTCGAGACAGGGACAATGATGAGAATAACGGTCACAGTTATCACACAAAGAACAAGGGTGATTAATGCATAAGGAGTTGTTCTTCTTAGCTGACTCGAGTAAGGTGACATGGATCTCAAGAATTTTAGAGTCAGGTAAGGTATCAGAGACCACATTCTTGATATGGAGGAGCTCAAGACAATTATTGGTGGCATGTCCAACAACATCACACAAAGCGCATGGAGGAGTAGGCTTTTGTGGCTTATGAGGAGCTGGAGTTGGTTGGGGTGCCTTGTCTTTGGTTCTGTTTTTATAGGATTTGCCCCCCTCTCTAGATGATTTCACAACAAGAGTAAGCTCTTGTTGAGGTTGTTGGGGAACTGAAGCAAAATATGGGGAAGGAAAAACAGGTTGAACCATGGTCAAAGCAGTGTAAGGTTTAAGTTGATCAGGGGGAGTGTTTGTGCGAGGATCAATGTACCAGACTGGGATCCCCACGGTAATGTTAGGTAAACTCAACGTACCCATGACATAGGTAGAATAAACTCCAGGCGGTGGGAATAATAATAGTATCTGACTAGAAAGGTAATGACATGGGGAAACTACTCCTAGATGGTTAAGACCTGGGGGAACGGTTCCAGGCTAGAAAGGACTAGGAGAGATACCAGCGAAAGGAAATGGACCATGAGGAGTAATACTTGAAGGCTGGTTTGAGTTGGGAACAACAAGTTGTGAACGTGTAACAGACCGCTTGTGGGCAGCCTGTGACACTTGAAGCATGCAAACACTAGAAGAGATATGCTCAAATGAGATAGGTGGTGGACCATAATAAGCACCAAGTAGCATGGAATCTTTGTAGACTCTAGGTGAGACATTGGTGAGGGATGAGACAATCGTATTGTTGGTCATTGATGAGATTGTGGATTGAGGTGATGTTTGAGACTTAGGATCATAGTACGTCAGCTGGTCAATAGTGGTGATCTTTCCATTATGAGGGAAGCACATCTTATGGAAAACTGCATATGAGAAAACTGACATAACATAGGTGTAAATAAAACCCAATATAATATTATAATCTAATGGGGCATCAATTACCTCGAATTCAATGGAGACTGTTTTGCCGGAAATAGTAATATGACAGGTTAGGTGAACCAAGTTGCTTCCAAACAGAGAGTGATAGTGGATGGGGATAGGTCAGGTGAATCAAGTTGGTTCAAAACACTAGCATCCATCACACAGGTGGAGGTGCCTCCGTCTATTATATACCGATGAACAATGGTGTTTCTTATGGAGACTGGTAATTGAAAGGTAACAAATGAAGGAAATGGGGGGGGGGGGGGGGGGGGGAGGGGTGTTCTGATTTATCAACATCAAAAACAATCATATGATCATTAGAAGGATCCACAACACCCAAAGCATAGATGTTGGCTTGATGGGCCCTGACTTAGGTTAAACATTAATTAGCCAGGAAAATCCTTACACTACTGGCCCTTTTGGCATAAATCTAGGAATACAGACTAAAGCCTCACTTGAAGCAGTATGGGGAAATGCAGGAACCAAGTTTTTGCACCCTAAGATGGTAGTGATGTCGTTTTATACCCTAACCCTTCCTTCACACAGACAGATAAGCCCTTTAGGGCCTATCAATATACTTCTCTTATTTGGCTTCGAGACCTTTGTGAAGGTCTGTGATCATCCTTTGTGTACCCTAAATAGGAAATTCAGACACTTACGCGTCTCTATGAATACTCTTACTGTTGCATTTACCCATATTAACTTAAGTGGTGGATAACTTCGAAAAGCATTATGATTATCTTCATGTAAACATATATTCTTACTTGCATTCATATAACAAAGTAAAACACATAGATTCATGCATCAATACAACATTAAATCATAAACCCAGTATTCAACATAACATAACCACATACATTCAGAACAAAAGTAAAATAGCTCATACACATGTATCTCCAGAATAAATCTCTTTATTGATGTTCAGATCTCCTTTACAGACTTTGACTACCCTGCGCACACAGCTATAGGGGTCTACACACTCAGCTACAGACTTCTACCCTAGGCCTCTGTGCGCTCAACTACAAAGCATCTTTCCTACACTAAGACTCTTTGCTCTTAGCCCTCACAGACCCATTACATCAATTAATTGCCCACAAATTTCCTAATAACTGCTTAGACTCTTCTAAGACTCTCATTTTTATACATTCCCATTGTCCGCGGACCAAGGGTGGATCACATAAAGTCGACACAAGTTACCTAAACTAAGGGTAGAAATCCTTGATGACTCGTCACATCTTCACGCTCTGCAACCACAAAATGTGGAGACTTTACATTCTGTATACAAAACTTGGGCCTTTAGCCACAAAACTTGGGCTTTTAACCCCAAAATTGACCCTAGGGGACCCGTTCCCAACAGGCCCCCAACACAAATCTGGTGACTCACTCTCAAGTCACTCTGAAAGTGCAGAGATCTTGTCCTGAATACCTCCTAGCTCTACTTGCACTACTACAACCTCGGTGGTAAACTACATCGCCACCTGCTTAGCAAGTTCGACCAGCTGCTCCATCATTGGTCCTACGCTATCTGCCTGTATTTTCTACTGCACTGCCTATAGACTAGCCAATTTTCCTTCAATGGAGGCTATGAGCACATAAGATTCATCTAGCCAAGGTTGCAACCTAGCCTTTAGCACTTATTCCTTGCGTTGGTTGTGTCCACCTGTTTCTTTAGTGCTTTCGCTTCCTACAGCTTCGCCAGCCTCTGCGTGATGGTGACAGTGCGCACCGTCACTTTGACCTCGTCATATTTCAGCTACAGTTCCCTTGCTTTAGTTTCTAGCCATTGTACGTTGGGATCTTCTTGCAAGCTAGTAAATGTTTCGAGCAACTACTCGAAGAGTGAAGTGCACTCCTTCATTGCGGCTTATACTGCTGTAGCTACATCCTTGACAGATGCCTCGTGCTACTCTCTAACTTCCGGCGAAGTCGAAGGTTGGGCCCTCAACTCAAGCTCCATGATATTAAGGTTCATCTCAAACTAAACCTTAGCCAATTCCGTCCTTTCATTTCACACACCTGCAGTGAGCTTTTGAATTCTAGTATCGGCTGGCGCATCTTCAGGGATATTCAGCTATGGAACATTTTTGCATGCCTCAACTACTATGGTTGTTGTGAGGTCATTCTTCTCCATGATCTTCTTAAGGAGATTGATCACAGATGTCTTATGTACAACCATCTAGGCAGTGTTCACCTTTTACTCATTGATAACATTCAGTGTGTTCTATTCTTGAGCCTGAAGTTTCACGATCACACCATCTTGTAGGGTGTGAAGGGCTTCGCTTGGAAGCACGACCAAGTTTAGCCCAGTCTTCTTGAGAGTGCTGACAATGGCCCTGTGTTATAGCTCCAAATCTCACTATTATGGTTTGTGATGCTGCACTTATGGCCCAGGGCAACCCCTCCTTCCAGACCTGGTCCCAAATTTAAAAACAGTGTTTTATTCCTTGTACGCGACATTGCCTTGAGTTAAACGCGTGTATATGCGGGTCTGCATATACCCAACCCACGTATATGTATTAAAACACTTAAAAAAAATATAAAACTCCTTATTTTTGGGCGGAGATCGCGGGTTTTACATGCTGATCACCTGTTATTACCCATGGCCCAACTGTTCCCAACCAACTCCTAACTAAAAAAATACTTTGGGAGTGGTATAAAAAGACATCAAAGGGAAGGCCTAAGGGAAGAGAGAAGAGAGAGAAAGGTTATTATACTGAAAATTTTCCCCTGACTAGGTCTGAAGACCCTTCTGCCTTCTGCACTTCCCCTATTTGTACAGGAAACCCTTGTTTCCTTGTGTGTTGATGTTCATCCACTAGTTATGGCATCATGGAGTGAGTCTTGGAAGGAGATATGTTAAAGGCTTGAGGATGGAGGAATCTGGAAGGAAGCTTTGCTTGGAGCCTGCGAGAGGTTACTAAGGTGATATTACTCCTTTTTTACATTCTATTTGTCTATAATAAAGAAACACGTCTTCGTTCCCGATATGCTTCTTCTTTATGTTTACGATGTTCATGTTTGAATCTCATATGTGAATGGTAGTTTCAAGTTCATAACTAACTTCCTTCTTTTATAACATAAAGATGATTTCTTTATAAGTCTTTGTCCACATACTGTTGTATTCTTTGGAATTGGTTGTTTTACAGGACAAAGGAGCGAAAGGGACTTGAAGAAGGGTTTGGACCCTTGAGGAACTTCTCGAACGTAGGACCTGAGGTATGCCCTTCTTACTTTAGAATTTGCTTATCATAGTATAATGGTTGTGTGAATGTGTGTTTCTTTGTTTAGTCAACTTTCAGTCTGCTAGGGTTTCCACCCAAAATCCCTAGGGGAGAAAATCCCTCAACATAATTGGTGACTCCACTGGGGACAACACTCTTGTTTTTCCTAGTTTGGGTGTTTGTCAAGCCAATCAGGGTTCAGTTGCTTGTTGGTTTGCTGTTACTGTCTGGTCTGTTCTTGACTTCTGAGTTTTGCCAGTTTCTTCAGTTTGTTTTTTATTTTTCTTGAAATCTTTCATACACACTGTTTTCCTTAGTTACAAAAGTGTACATATGCTTGTTTCCGGAAGTAAACCCGCGTATACACAGGTTTCCTCAGGCACAGTCGCGTATACACGCAATCTGCACATAAGTACAGTCGCGTATATGTTGCAATTCTCAAGATTTATAAATTTTTGTGTCTCTGAAGTTTGTATGGTGGTTTAATTCGGTTTGAAACAGTCATTTTGGTCAGTATCAGTTGTTTGTTTTACAGCAAGTGTCTTATTCCGATTTCTCTCTGATTATAAGGAGTATTGGTCTTGTTTTGTGTTTGCAAGTGTTATCGTCTTTTTGCTAAAAGCACGCAAGATTTCTTATTGGAATCTTGGTTGCTCTGATTTATCAAAGCAGAAAGATTGTTATCAATCTTTGTGTTGAATTTTTCTTTTGGTGACTTTTTGTTTGCTTGACAAAACTGCTTTTTATAACCATCTACTTCTTTGTTTCATGAAAGTTGTCGATTGATGCTTTCTTGAAATTGTCTTTTTGATATTTTTAGGTCTTTGTTACCAAAGCTTTCATTGCTATTTTCGATTGTCAAAAATCATCTTTAAACACATTTGTTTTCGTTGAGTTTTCATTCATTGTATGGTGTCTACTTGCAAAAGTGTTTCTTTCTTATTGTTTCAATCGCGAAGTTTCAGTTTTGTTGAGAGCATTTTTGAAAAGACTTTTTGTTGCTACTTTGAAGAGAACTTTTTGAAAATTTTTGTTTTGCTTTCTTGAACTTGCTTTTCATTCGGTTTCCTTTTGGTGAATGAAAGTGCTTTATGTTTGTCTTGAGTTTTGTTTTTAGTGTTTAGACGAAATGAATGGTAGCATTTCATATTCCATCTAGACATTGTAAGTGACAAAAGAAAATTTGATAAGCAAAGCAACTTTAATTTCTTGTTTTTAGAGTTGTTTTCATTCTTGCATCAAGCATATAGTTGTTGCATTAGGATAGATTTGCATCTCTTTAGGTGTAAATAGTTTTGTTAACTTTTTGAGTGTGAAGTGTGAATTAAAGAAAAGAAAAGAAAAGTTTGTTTCATTAGAAGTTTCCTTTCGAACCCTGTAGAAATTACTTTTCATCGAAAAACAATGACAAGTGCACATGCATATAGTTAGGTTTTATTAATTTCTTTTGCGTCGAATAAACACCACTAGTTTCTCTTCCATCATCCCTTGACTTAAAGAACAACCCTTTTTAAAATCAAGCGCTAACTAAAATTCACTAGAACTTTTTTTTAAATTAAATACACCAACAAGTTTAGGATTTTATGGCCTTGGATTAGGCGAGTGGAGATTTAACTCTCCAAGGCCATTAAAACATCAAACATAGGAGTCTGAATAACGAGATAAAATCCAATAGCGTCAGGAAGACCAGGAAAGCTCCGGATCTAGGAGTTAAGCACGAGGGTCTGTGAAGACAAGGAAGAGAGATACCCCCTCTCCTACTTGTCCGAACTTACCTCACGACTGTTCCGCCTGGCTTTTGCGACGAGTTGGTATCCATAGTTGCTACTCCTAGGGAACTACATAGGTGGCTGCGGAGGGGAATCCCATCACACCTGAGGTCGATGTTGTATCACTCTCAACAGTACTACTGGAGGGCACCCTTGCGAAGCTTGGGGGCTTGCACCGACGCAGGCTGTTATTAGGAGGTCAGCGTAACTTCCTCTGTTACCTTCGTTGATAGGCCTGGGCCCTCATCATCCTAGACTATCTTCGGAAGGCCCCTTATTTTTTCACTTTCTCATATTTTGGTGTCCGGTCCTAATCACCCGGAGCGAAAATACTCGGAAGTTGTTTAACTAGCTGTATCTTTAGGGACTTTATAGTGGGTGCTCTGTGCTCTTAGTCGGCCTAGCTTTAAATTTTTTGAGTCTTTAGTTAGATCTTAAACAAGAAATTCAAAGTGGTTGACTGATCTCCTAGACGGTCTCGAAGACTTCGTGGTCTTTCACCACCGAGTTTAGAGCCTTCTCCGAGAAGGCACAGAGGTAATAATACCGGTGGGTTTCGTCCCATGGCATTTGACGCATCGGGGATTGATCCTCCTCTCGGGGGCATTAGTATTGAAGCAAGGCCTGGTATTTCCATGGAACAAGAGAGGAACACTCCAATTCTTTCTTGAGTTCACTTACAAGCGGAGGATAATATAGAGGTAGAAGAACTTTCAGAGTCGTTACTGGCTCCGAATTCTCCCCTACCATCTAGTCATCCACACGTATTACAATATGTTGGGACTCCGACGCATAGACCGTCAAGTCCAGGTTACGCTACGTGCTTACCTTCGATGACCACCACTGGAAGCATGGCTTATACAAGTGCTACGACTATACAGACTCCCATATCTGTACAAGGGGGAGGAACTATTTCCATCCCCTCCGTCTCTTTATTCAGATCTTTTGCTAGCACGTCTTTTGTTGGGTCTACCTTCATTCCGTCCACGAGTGGAAATTCCCAAACCATTGCTTTTGGTTCTGGATTCTTCCCATTTGGCACCCATTCATAAGGCATTACTTCAGCTCCGTTCGGGGCCGCCACGTCCATGATGAGTGGATCGGCTTCATTCCAAGGTTTTCCATTCGGAAGTGGTCATATACCACATTCCAACCCTATGATAGGATCCATGCCTTTTTCTTCTGTAGGACAAAGTAGCAATCCTTTCCAAGGTTGGAATAACCCTGGGCTTAGTAGTGCTGGAACTGGGAATCCATTTTTCGGCCAATATGGGAATAGGCCATATACCACGGTTAGTTCATTTCAAAGTATTCCTCCACTAGCTTCGGCTTGGAGTCCATATCAGGGGTTATCAACTCCTTATAATCCTTTAGGAGGAAACTTTGCTGGGTATGGTGGATATACGGCCAGAGTTGGTCAAACTCTGAGTTTTGCTGGGTCACAAGGCTTGCCTTTTGGTTCAGTAGGTTCTACTAGTTACTTCGGGCAGCTTGGTGCCTTCCAAAATCCAGGCCAATCTTTTCAGAGCTTTGGGAGTTCCGCCCAGTCAGGGTGGAATCCCCAAGCTCCTCCTAGACTTCCGTTTCTGGCAATGTTAAACTTGCCAGATCTCACTAAGTTAACTAATGACCCAATCAAGTACAATCCGGCCTGGCCTCCGGTCCCAACTAAAATCCATTTGGACATTCCAAAATTCGAAGGGAAGAGTGGTGAGGACCCGGGTGACCATGTAACCACGTTCCACTTGTGGTGCTCATCGAACTCCCTGATCGATGACTCGGTTAGGTTGAGATTGCTTCAACGCACCTTGACTGGTAACGCGGCCAAGTGGTATATAGAGTTGCTTGGGGCAGCTTTACATCATTCGGTGACTTAGCAAATATTTTCTTGAACCATTTTTAGTTGCCTGTCCGGTATGATACCGGAACCAAACTATTGGCCACTTTTCGTCAGGTTAGGGAAACTCACATTTTTGATCATATTCAGGAATGGAGATGGAGAAAGAGGCTCATTAAAGATGATATTCCTCCACAGTACCGTCTCGAGTGGTTTTTGAAGTCTTTGATACTTGATATCTCCAAGGATGTCTCCATGTCTGGGGTCTATTCTGAGGAGCAAGCCATTTTTAGGGCCCATCAATTAGAATCGATCTATTCTCAGTCTAGGATCCTACAAAAGTACTTGCCAGATGCTCCTGGGTCTAAGGTTGACGTAGCTAAGCTGAAGCTAGGTCCCCACGCGAATGGTATTGTTGGGTTGGTTGACACGAATACAGTGAACTTGTTGAATCAATTGCAACAGTTGTCTTTACAATCTGCTTCTAACAACCAAGTCACATTGTCTAACCCTTCCGCTTCCCAAACTTCTTTGATTAATGCCATCCAATCTGATAACCCCAAAGGAATTCAAAATTCCAATGGGAAAAATAAAGGACGAGGTAAGAAAAAGAACCAGGATGGGAAGCCTGATGCAAATAAATCCAGCAGTAATGCTGGTGGAGGTAGAAATGAGTCGAAAAAGAAAGTCAAGTTTCCATGCAAATTGTGCAGTGGAGACCATTTAACTCATATTTTCCCCAAGATTGAAGATGCTCAGCGCTTGTTAGGGCAGCAAGGGACTTCTAGTTCCCAAGCTGTGTTAACCAACCCTTTTCCCCAAGGGCAGCAACTTCTTGCTGGCGCAAGTTCAAACTCTGGAACCTCCGCAGGGGGCAACCAGGAAGGGGAAAAATCATTGAATGTTTTCATGATGGGTTCTAACGTCCATGTGGCTACTCGATCACGTGATTATGGTGAAGCCGAAACTTCCAAGGACAAGGCTATTCCCGGAAGTACTAACCTTCATATCGAGCGACCCCCTGTTGAGACTATACCACGGATACCGAAAGGTTCCACTAAACGCGCAACTATTAATCCTAATGCTACGGCTGCCCAGAATTACTCCATTGTGGAGGATCTAGCCCAGAGTCCCTGCGCCATGTCCGTTTTAGAGGTTCTCCAGTTGTTTCCGGCTCAGAGAAGTGCTTTACTTTCCGTGATTAGGGTAGTCGATCCAACTAATTCTTTAGTGCTCACTTTCGACATGTTAAATGTCAAAAAGTGACTCCCTCATCATATGGCTTTTCAAATAAAGTCTACATACTAGAAAATTAACATTTTTCGAACCGTTATTGATGAAGGGGCTTCCACGTGCATCATGTCGATGTCATGTTGGAAGGCTATTGGATTGCCTTCGGCTGTTCCTTCACCTACCGTCTTGACTGCATTCGATGGCCATTCTCATAAGCCACATGGGATTTGTTGGAGAGGTAAATCCCCTCTACGGATAGAGGCGATCCCTACTAGCCCAAAGGGGGTCTAGCAACAATCAAACAATGCTACACTGCAGGTTCCTAGTTGTAATTAACAAGTGGGTAAAAGAAACCTACTTGGATTCCAACGCTATGTTTGACGAAGAGATGATCCTCTCGCTCCTTCACTCCAGCCAATCACAGTCCTCCACTATCTTTGCGGACGGACACCTGCACAAGCAAAGAGAGAACAAACACAAGCGTAAAATATACTAAAAACAACTATGTATCAGTCAGGAAGGATACAATTTACATTAATCATTCATAGGACAAATGGAAATGGAACCATAAGAGTAGTCATCTATCTTTATTAATCAGAAAATAGAGTAAGGTACAACCGAAGTCCTAACGTTGAGTCCTTCTTTAGAGGGTCCAGCCAGCATGTTTTCCAAGCATTCACCTTTGAAGCAAATCTCCCAAGTCAAAGAGGTCTCTCTCTCACATACAAGGCAACAAGCTCATAACCTTCCTCAAGCTCAAAAGCAATCCTCACACAACACACCAAATGCCTACAAAGAGCAGCACTAATGCACTAAGAATTCCTCAATCAAAGTCTATATGTTCCAAACTAGCTGCTCATGGGCAATGGAGGAGGCTTATAAAGGAGAAGGAGTCTCCATGAATAGGTAAAGGATGAGCTTTCCCAAAGATAAGTGGATGGTCAGTCGAACAAACATGCTAGAGAAAGGATGGCGACCTCAACAATGCTAACAACCAAGTCTGGAGGGATCTGGAAGGCTGGTTGTTAGAACAAATTCGCCCAAACAGGATCAGCGCGGGTGAAACACTGGGCTGGCGCGCTGACTTCGCAGACCAACTACAGAGGAGTTCTGATCAGCGCTCAACAGGACAAATGGAGGGTGCGTTGTTCGTAAAAATGGGACCAGCGCGGAAAAGACGTGTGCTTCCGTGCTGGCAGCGCATCAGATACACTGGCCTCCGCCTGTCAGCGTGATTATTTGATTAACAGACGCGATGATTCCTTTAACTTAGGCAAAGAGGGTTTTTTAGCCATTTTGAGGAGCATGAGTATAGGTGAATGTGGTTTATAGCACAGTAGGGAGGCTGACATGATGGCAGTGACATTTTACTGTGTAACAGTGTCATCGTATAGACTTCCATGTGGCATTCGTACACTGCAAACCTTGCAAGTTGATTTTTTAGTTGTTTGCCAAAAATCTAGAATGCGATAAATTCCTCATACGATGTCGAATTGAGACAATTCAAGTGTCATTGGAATCAGAATGATGAGATTTATGGTTTGGCATGAGTTTCGGGGGATTTTGAGTACTTTCATTTATAACATATTTTTGATCCCCTAAATCAATAGTTTTGTCCTTGCATCTCTTATTTTCCAAAAACATTGCTCCTTGATGATTTCTTATTACCCCGGGAAAGATTCCAAATTGTTGACCCTTGGTTTAATCTGAAAAAAACGAATACGGTCAAGTCATGGGGGCTGCATTGGGGAGAAATACCATACCATGTGGGTTCATATTGTCGAATATATATTGAGGAAGAAATGACATAATATATTGGAGGATATATATGGAATAACTTTGTATGATGCTCCCCGTCCTATAGCCACATGATTCGGGATTTTTCTTTCCATAAAATTTCCTCTTTCATACATTTATCTTCCCATTCCTTTATTAGTTCAAGTTCCTTTTCTTTCTTCTCCTATGTATATCTTTCTTTGATCAGAGATCTATGTAGGTGCTCCATATGAGTTTTAGGTCCTTTTTTGCTTGAAATATATTGCCAAACTTAGTTTTACTCCAACTATTAATTTGGTTCTTGATATATTTCAATCTTACTTTCATTCTAAACATCTTGGTGCATCATACTGGGATAGACTCTGACCACCATTTCTTGATGTTTTCCCTAAGGGAGGGGTGATTTATCCAAAATGCATCAAATATGAAAGGTCAGTTTTTAGGGTTCCTAGAATTGTCATTGATAGTAATGTCGACCAATTATCTAAATCTCCATTTGGAATAATGTTAGCCTTAATGTCTAACCCTTGCAGTAACTTTCCTTCAGAGACCAGGAAACGATCTAGTTTGGAGGCTACTTGATGTCCCCCTCCTCTCTTATTTCTCCAAACGAAGATACCATTAGATGTATCTATGTTGATCATTTATTCGTCCTCCATGAAACTTTTGAAGGCTTCAAAATCTGTGTCTAACCTTCAAAATGAGGTGAGCATCTTAAAGTCTACCCCTACTTACACTTTGGGTTTTGATTCCTTCTCCTCGGTTTTTTCAAGGCTTGGATGAGGCATATTTTCTCTTCAACTTTTTGGGGGCTATAAACATTTGTAAACAAAATAGTCCCCTTAGACCCTATTAACTGCAACTTGAGGGAGAGAAAGAATATAGTGGTTTCAACTGCTACCATATTAAGAACCTTAGGTTTCTACTAGGTTACTAGCCCTCCTGCATTATTTTGAGACTCCACATATAAATAATCGAAATTCCTTCCCAGCTTCCTATGTATTTCTTTCATCTTAGCTATTGTACATTTATTTTCTTGGATGAATATCAATTTCATCGTTTCCATATTTATGTTCTTTTTTAATAGTCTTTGTTTTCTGAGGTTGTTCATACTTTGAGAATTCCAAGTAGGTATCTTCATTTTTAACTACAAGGGTTAGGAGATCAACTAAGGGATCTCATCTTACTTGAGTTGCTTAGCATCGCTCCTAGTTCCTGTAGGGCTACACTATTCATTTTTCTCCCTCTTTTCCTTTTGGGTTGCTTTTCCTTAAGGTGGAGCTGGGATTTGTTCCCATTGGTTCCCATGTCTTTGATCTCCCCATGCATTCTCTTCAATCCTCATATTTTCACCTCTTCTTGTAGGAGATAAAGATGTTGAACCCAATCTAATTGCTCCGAAGGGATTGCATTTATCCCTTGTTTTCTCCATTGGTCAAACATGCTTTGTAGCTCCGTTCCTTCCCTTTCCACTAGTTCCTAGAGATTAGGGTCTTATGTTCCTGCCTCACTTGGTTTCATTTCAAGATCACCTTCATGATCTTTGCCCAAATTTGTGCTATCCATGTCCTTGGTGATATCATTATAAGCCTCTATATTTTTTTATTTGTTAGTCCTTGTCGGGTTGTCTTCTTCACCTTCATCCTTTCCTTCCTCCTTGGGTATCATATCTGAGAGGATATCAAAATTGGTAATCAATGATTTTCACCCTGCTAAATTCCTTCTCTATTGTGTCCTTCTTGTTCGCCCTTTCTGGTTGGGTTTAACAAACCCATGCTTACCTTTTGGCTCTTTATATTTTTGTTGTTCTTCTTCACGATTGAGTGGAAAGTCCATTATCAAATGTGCGTTCTCATGGTAGTGCTGACACCTAAATGGAAAATTTTCATATTCCAATGTCTCCTCTCATTTTTCATCTCAAAATTCTAGCTAGATCGCTTCCTGCAAGGCTCCCGCTACATCCATTTCCACACATATCTTTGCATATGAGGTATATCTTCTATGCAAGGTTGTATCTGATATCTTGATCAACTTCCCTAGCATGTTACCAATGCGTTCAAGGGTTGTTGGTAACCAACAATCCAAGGGCAAGAAGTAAATCCTTATTGACACAAGAACATTAGTAAAGGATTCCTTCTCTCGTAAAAATTTCATCTTCCATGGACACATGTAAAACTCGACTAAGGCAAAGAAATAAGGACCCCCATCAAACACTCTATCTCTGTCTTCAAGGTTTGACAAAACCACTATGAAGAATCCTTTCAATCGCAGGTGAAGATTGACTTCACATCATGGTTTCCAGGAGCCACGTCTGTGTGATACATGTGTAGAGGGTTGTCTCGTTTGGCCACAATCCCATAAATTTACATATTAGTGCATATGTACATATGTGATCTCTGAATGGTGACGTTTGGGGATCTGTGATAACAATTTTTCGTATCTTTATCGTTTTGGGTCCGCATGGCCCTTTTCCATTTGACCCATTTATTTTCTTTCCAAATCTAGCTAATCCTCTGACACATCTCTTTCTTCACAGTGATTATGCCTAATCGGGCCTTGATTTCTAGTCCCACTTGCTCCCTAACTTATGCAAACCCTAACCTAAAGAGTCGAAAATATTTTTACTTTTATTTTTTTATCAATTTATGAAAAAAAGTCCTACAAAAATTTTCTGCATATGACAACATTATTTAATTATTTATATAAATAAATTCATTATAATAAACTTTATGTTCACTTCATCTATCTTCAAATTACAATTAGACCCTAATCCGATATGATCAATCGATAAAAAATAAATAAATAAACGATTCCAAATTTGAACCTCAGTGAATGACACATGAAAACACTAATAAATGATTAATGGTGAAAAACGGGCCGTGAATTTCCTTTTTAAAAAATTTGACACTTGTCAATCCGAATTGAAGTAGAGTGCTTGTGTGTTGGGATAGTTCTCCTCACACAACGTTCAACAGTGACCACCTTTCTTCACCATGCAATTCCATATTTGTCTTATAAAGGGAGGAAACCCTCCCCCAAGAAGAGTGTATTTGTTCATTAGCTTGGATGGCGTGAGAGCGACGCATGGAGAGGAGAGGAATTTCAGTATGGTTTCCACAAATATCATTTATGGTTTACGAAGTTCATACTCGGTTAGTTATTTGTTTGTTTATCTTGTGACAAAAAGTGAAGTGAAAAAAACGAGAAGCAAAGGATTCTCCTTCATTATTGGAGAGATGGACATTGCCTTCTTGCTGATTTGACTATTTCTTTTTGCATTCATGTTCATAATGCCCAAATTTCTTGGAGTAATAACATTGGACATTAGATTTTTTCCATGGTCTACTTCTCTGAGTTTGGTTTTGTCGAGGTCTCCACTACTCTACTACATGACGATGTTCTCATTTGCCTCTGCTTTGGCCTCTGCCTCACTTCTTACCACCTCTATATTCTCTACCTTTGTCTCTGCCAAAAGAAAGTTGTGCTTTGAAAGCTTGTTCCATGGAATCTTACATCAAGTTGAGTCTTGTTTTGTGTGCTAGAAGTGATCCAATCAACTGTTCTACTGAAAAAGTTGTAAAATATTTGGATTCCAAAATGGCTGATACAATCATGTCATATTTCTTGGGCAAGTTTCCAAGGACTTTTTGAACAATTTTCTGATTTGAAATGTTTTCACCAATGAGCTTGATATGATTCACTATTCCCATGACTCTAGTCATGAATTGATCCACATTTTCTGCGTCAGTCATCTTTAGGGTTTCAAATTATGATCTCAATGTTGTAATTTCACTGTCTTCACTGTATCATTACCTTGATATGCAACTTTCAAGATTTTCCAAGCTTCATGTGTTGTGGATGTGCCAGCGATCTTATCGAAAATACAATCATCGACTGAGTTTTGTATCCAACATTTGGCTCTGTGTTCTTTCTTTTTGAGTTCAATAACTGCATTCCTTTGATTATTGGACATGGCCGACCATGCTTCTTGGGTCAGCTCTACATAGGCAGTTTGAAGTGTATCCCAACACTCTTAGGCTTGCAAAAATGTCTTCATTCTCAAAAACTAAAACTCGTATTTTTTACCAAACAAAATTGACGCCTATGGCAAAGAGCTAAAGAAAGCCATTTCTTCAAATACAAATTTATGTGCCTTTTGTCTTTTTTTCTAATCTCATATAAAAAACTCAAACACCTTTTTTTATAACATGATTAAATCAAACACCACCTTCTTAAAAAAATCTCTTTTTCTTTATAAATTTTTATTTGATTTTTTTTTTTTTAATAACTCACTCTCTTTTTAACACTCCTTTTAAAAACATAACAAACTTCGTACCTTTAAAAGAATTTTAATATCATACATTTTTATAAAAAATAAATGCCATGAAGTTTTCGAATATGAAAGAGAGCTTACGAGGATTTTATTCGAATGCCGTAAGGTGTTTAACACTTATTCTTTTTGAAAAATGACTTTGACGCGTGTTGTTCTCTAACGCAGCGGTGTTTTAGGGCTATGCTGCGTTACTTCGATAACGGTCTAAAGTGATTGGGATTAACGGGTGTTATTGCAATGTCATTAAGCTTTAGTAACGCTAACTTGACTCTGTTATCTTGTGTTGGCGTTAATAAACAACGGCCTTTCATGCAAAATTTCTGAAAAGAAGTTCAGGAAATTTCTTCAATCCCTTTTGCCTTCGCGGTAGCTGGCTGCTTCGTTTTCCTCTTGGTTTTTCGCAGTAGATTTTTTTAGATTCAAGTGAGTGTTAAGTGTGAAGCCAAATTCACAGAGGATTCTAGATCAGATCTTTTTAGATTTCCAGGATTCTAGATCTTTTTACACCGCCATTAGTTTCTAGAATCACATGTAGGGTTTGAGATCTTCCTACACCGCCATTGGTTTCTAGATCATTCCAGATCTCCATCTGAATCGCACACAAGATTCTAGATCCTTCTTCTGCCTCTATAAATTTGTAATTTTTCTGGCCAAGGAAAGCAAGCCAAGGCCCAAACCTGTTATGTAATGCAAAGTAATTTCTGTTCTTCAGTCATTGTTTTATCTATTCCTTTGTTTCTCACTAAGTAATTTTCTTCTTTCTCCCTTTGTTTGTCTCTGTGAATTATTCTCTGCTATTTCCGTCTAAGTTTCTGAGTATAAATCCGCTGTGTGATATGTATGCTCTAGTCTAACAACTGGTATCAGAGCTAGGTTCAAATGAGTCCGTGATATGTATGCTCTAGTAACATGGTATCAGAGCTAGGTTCAAATATCCACTGTGCAAGCTGCGTAGTGCCATCGCCTTGATCTGGTAGCATGCATTAAAACGTTGGTTGTTACCCCTAGAGTTGTTGAAGGATCTGTCCACGGAATAGTTGAGGAACGGTGGAACTAAAAGACAATTGCTACAAGAAAAACAAGGTCGTGGACCTGTGTTGAAACGTGTTGCTGGAGTTTGAAAAGTGGAGATCTATGGAGATTGAAGTTGAAACGTGGTGTTCGTAAGTTTTTTTTACATCAAGATTGCACATATACGTCAAGTTTTTTTTTCTCAAACCAACATATGTATGTGTGAAATGTGAAAAGGTTAAAACATTATATATGTTTTTATATTTATTATGAAACATATATAATTATATGTTGGAATTTTGAAAAGTATATTTTAAAAAAGAGCAGGAATTTCAAAAGGGTATTTTAAAAGGAAGAAGGTCATTATTACTAAATTTTAAAGAGTAATAATTAAAGTTTTATTTTTAAGTGGAGTTTTTTGTGTTTTGGGATGTGAATTTGATTGAAAATTGAGACAACACTTACAGATATGGAGAAGTTGAGTGGGGCTAATTTTTCCCTATGGAAATCACGGATGGAGAATACACTAATTTTAAAGGATCACTATTTGTTGATTGAAGGCGCAACAAAAGAAACCTTCATCAATGACAAATGAAGAGTGGAATAAGCTAGATAGAAAGGCGAGAAGTTGAGCGGGGCTAATTTTGCCCTATGGAAATCACAGATTGAGGATACACTGGTTTTAAAGGATCAATATTTGTTGATTGAGGGCACAACAAAGAAACCCTCATCGATGATAAATGAAGAGTGGAATAAGCTAGATAGAAAAACAATTGCAACAATCTGCCAATATTTAGCAAAGAATGTTTATTTCAATGTGTCCAGAGAAAAGACAGCTGAAGGATTATAGAAGAAGCTCCATGATCTATATGAAAAGAACACAGCATCAAACAAAGTGTTCTTGATAAGAAGCTTTATAATCTCAAAATGAAGGAGGGTGCTTCAGTTGCTGAGCACTTGAATGTATTTAATATTATTACTAATCAACTTACCTCTGTTAAAATCATTTTAGATGATGAAATTAGAGCTATTTTGCTATTGTGTTCTATGCCAGACAATTGGGAAAATTTAATTGTATCTATGAGCACTTCAACAATTACAGGGACCCTGAAGTTTGATGATGTCAGCAGCAGTTCAATGAATGAGGAGCTACGACGTAACTCAATTGCGGAAAACCAGGGAGGAGAGGCTCTAGCTCTAGCTGATCGTGGTAGGAGAATGGATCGAGGCCGACAATGGCGATCAAGATCAAGAGGCCGATCAAAATCAAGGAGAGGAAGGATCATCTGCTTTCATTGTGGCAAACCCGGGCACATGAAGAAAAATGTTGATTCTGGAAGAAAGGACAAAAGGATCAGAGATCGTCTAGTACAAATCACAAGTCATCTAGCGCAAATGAAGGTGAGACCACTGCTATAGCCACAGATGGTGATGTGTTGTTTACTGTTTCAGTAGAGGATGCATGTGTATATACATCTAACAGTAGTTTTGATTAGATCCTTGACTCTGGGTATCTCACCATGTAACCCCATGCAAAGATAGTTTTCTTTCATATAATCCCCGAGATTATGGTAGAGTGCATTTGGGGAATAATTATTTTTGCAGTATTATTGGAGTGGGAGATGTTCAGATCAAAATGAAAGATGGACAAGATATATTGTTGAAACAAGTTAGGCATGTACCAGAAATGCGCATGAGTTTAATCTCTATGGGACAACTGGATGATGAAGGCTATTCGACAAGCTTTGGAAAAGGAGGCTGGAAAATTAGCAAAGGTGCATTGGTCGTGGCCAAAAGACCCAAGACAGGAACATTTTACACATTGAAGACACTGATAGGAAAATCAGATTTGACTGCTGTCACAAAAGAAGGAAATTCAGCAGATCTATGGCATAAGCGTTTGGGTCACATGAGTGAGAAGGGCTTAAAAATCCTTATTGGTAAAAATTTATTGCCAAGTTTGAAATCCTACAATCTTGATCTTTGTGAGCATTGTATATATGGTAGACAAAGAAGGGTTTCATTCCTTAGAGGTGGCTATGACAGAAAGAAAAATGTGTTAGAATTGGTACATCGAATGTGTTTGGCCCTGTTAACATCAAATCATTAGGGGGGCATCATATTTTGTAACATTTATAGATGATGCATCTAGGAAAGTTTGGGCATATCCCATGAAAAATAAAAGTGAAGTGTTTGGAATATTTCAAAAATTCTATGTTGCTATTGAAAGAGAGACTAACAAATTGCTTAAGTGTTTAAGAATAGATAATGGTGGAGAATATTGCTCAAATGCATTTAAGCAATATTGTAACAAGTTTGGCATAAAGCATGAGAAGATTGTGCCTGGTACTCCTCAACAAAATGGTGTTGCAGAAAGGATGAATCGCACCATCATGGAAAAGGTGCGAAGTATGTTGTCCAATTCCGGTTTGGAGAAGAATTTTTGGGCTGAAGTAGTCAGGACCACTCGCTACCTCATAAATAGATCTCCAACTATAGCCTTGGATGGCGGTATCCCTGAAGAAGTTTGGACTGATAAGAATTTGAATTATTCTCACTTGAAAATATTTGGATGTGAAGCATTCGTACATATTCCCAAAGAAAATAGAACTAAGCTAGATAATAAATCTATGAAATGCATTTTTTTGGGATATGCAAATGAAGATCTTGGTTATCGTCTATGGGATCCAGTCAAACATAAAATTATTAGAAGCAAGGATGTTATATTTAATGAGTCAGAAATTTTCAAGAAGACTGTAGGTGAGTTGGAGATCAAGAAAGTTATTAATAGGTTTGAAGAGCAGCAGGAAAACATACCACCAATACAAGAAAATGAACAGCAAATTCAGGAGCATGAAGAACAACAAGTGGAAAATAATGAACAACAACAAGAAGAAATCTTGCAGGAACCTTTACAGGAGATTCAACCTAATAATGCACCACCACAGTTGGTTCGCAAATCTTCTAGGTCTCATAAGCCTTCATAAAGGTATCCTCCTTCAAACTATATTTTGTTGATTGATGAAGGTGAACCTAATTTTTTTCAAGAAGCTTGTAAAGTCAAGCACAGTAAAGAATGGAAGAAAGCAATGGAAGAGGAAATGAACTCTTTGCAGGGAAATAAAACTTGGGAGTTGGTAAACCTCCCAAAAGGTAGAAAGGCTCTACAAAACAAATGGGTTTACAGGATTAAGCATGAAGGTGAAAAAAAGGAGAGGTATAAAGCAAGACTGGTGGTGAAAGGTTTTGCCCAAAAAGAAGGTATTGACTTCACTGAAATTTTCTTACTTGTTCTTAAAATGTCATCCATTAGAGTCATTCTTGGTCTAGTTGCTTTAGACCTAGAATGTGAACAGTTAGATGTAAAAATTGCATTCCTTCATGGTGAATTGGAGGAAGAAATTTATATGGAGCAGCCATAAGGCTTCATAGAAAAAGGCAAAGAAGGCCTTGTTTGTAGGTTGAAGAAGAGTTTCTATGGATTGAAACAGGCACCTCGACAATGGTAAAAGAAATTTGATTTAGTCATGTTGGAACATCGTTTTCAGAGGTTGGAAGCTGACCATTGTGTCTATATCAAGAGGTGTGATCAAGGAAAGTATATCATATTATTGTTATATGTGGATGACATGTTGATTGTTAGGCATGATAAGAATAAGATCAATAGGTTGTAGAAAGATTTGGGTAGCAAATTTGCAATGAAGGATTTGAGACCAGCACAACAGATATTGGGCATGCGGATTATGCGTGACAGGGAAAATAGAAGGTTGTGGTTGTCACAAGAAAAATATATAAAAAAGGTGCTTGATAGGTTTAATATGAAGGATGCCAAGCCAGTTGTACACCCCTTGTAGCCCACTTCAAGCTGAGTACTGAATTATGTCCTAGTAATGACAAAGAGAAAGAAGAGATGAGCAGAATTCCTTATGCTTCAGTGGTTGGCAGTTTAATGTATGTGATGGTATGCACACGACCAGACATTGCATATTCAATGGGAGTAGTGAGCAGGTTCCTTACCAATCCAAGCAAACAACATTAGCAAGCAGTAAAATGGATTTTAAGGTATCTCAAGGGTACTAGCCATTATTGTTTATGTTTTGGTCATGATGAGATTGTGTTCGAAGGATTTATAGATGTGAATATGGCTAGAGATATGGATACCAAAAAGTACACTACAGGTTATTTGTATACATTTGCAGGTGCAGCAGCGTCTTGGGTGTCAAGGCTACAAAGAATAGTAGCCCTCTCTACAACAGAAGCAAAGTACATAGCTGCAACAAAAGCTTGTAAGGAAATGTTATGGATGCAGCGATTCCTAGGAGAGATGAATAAATCAGGGCAAGTATGTGTTATATTGGGATAGTCAGAGTGCCATTCACTTGGCGAAAAACCCAGCATTTCATTAAAAAACCAAGCACATTGACTTAAGGTACCATTGGATCCGACTTGTGTTGGAGGAAGAATAGTTATCCTTGGAAAAGATCCATACAGATAGGAACCTTGCTGATATGCTCACTAAGATTCTACCACAAAATAAACATGAGTTATGTAGAGGCATGGTAGGACTCGGTGTGACTTGATGACTCTTATTTGGCTTCAAGTGGGAGAATGATAAGTGTGAAGCCAAATTCACGGAGGATTTTAGATCAGATCTTTCTAGATCTCCAGGATTCTAGATCTTTCTACACTGCTATTAGTTTCTGGAATCACAGGCAGGATTCTAGATCCTCCTACATCGCCAGTGGTTTCTAGATCATTCCAGATCTCCATCTGAATTGCACACAGGATTCTAAATCCTTCTTCTGCCTCTATAAATTTGTAATTTCTCTGGCCAAGGAAAGCAGGCCAAGGCCCAAGCTTGTTATGTAATGCAAAGTGATTTCTGTTCTCCAGTGATTGTTTTATCTATTCCGCTGTTTCTGACTAAGTAATCTTGTTGTTTATCCCTTTGTCTATCTCTGTGAATTATGCTATGCTATTGTTGTCTAAGTTCTGAGTATAAATCCACTGTGTGTTATGTATGCTCTAGTCTAACAGTGAGATTATTAGATGTTTCTAATGTAATCTTACTAAAAAGAGAAATCTACTACTTTATTGTTTTGTTTTCTTAATTTTTCTTATCATATAGGTAGTAGTCTAACAAGATCAAGGTTTCAAATTTATCTGTAAAACCATGGGAATTTGGGTATAATTTTAATCAAATTTTTACAAATTTAAGTTCACTTGTGAAGCTTCAAGATTAATCTTAAAAACAATTTGACGGTGTTGAAGCATCTCCATCCAAAAAAAACCACAGATTCAAACACTCCTGCTCCTAAATATTTTTTCACGGTGATAAATTTATTTTCACTATCAAAACAATTAAAAAAACACGATTTAAATGCTCCTTTTTACCTGAATTAAATTCAGACGATTTTGACAGTCCGCACGAATTTGCCTCTCCGTAGACAACGCAATTTGGTAATAGTCATTGGGCCATATTTCTATTTGGTTTGATTGTGGTATTCCTTTGCTGGTTTTGCAGAGAAGGTTACTTTGTTGACGTGTGTTCTAGTATCATGCATATTATTAAGGAAGTTATTAAGGATGCTTTCAATCAATAATTTGGTGGGCCTTTCTTTTTTGAATAAGCTAACATTGGATATGGAAAAATCAATTAGCTAAGGTGCCTATACAAAGCTGTTAACTTCGGAAAAAACATAGCGGGGCGTTCAGTTCTCCTCGACGGAAATTGAGGCGCCTCACTACTCAATGCATTTCCGTCTGTTCTCTCATGTTGGCTACGAAAACCAGTCAGCTTCTGGAAAAGACAGCCAGTTTCGCTAAACGGACAATGAAGACTTACGAGCTCTCTACAAAATCAGCGCCGCCACATAGGAGAGCAAACCTAAATGCATTGAGGGATGGTGCAGGCGACCGAACCTCAACGTGGCTGAACTCTCTTCAGAATCAACGCCGCCAACATAGGAGAGCAGACCTAAAGGCATTAAGGGATAGTGCATGCTACTGGCCCTCAACGGAGCCGAGAGGAAGCCCTCAATGGAACCATGTTGTATATATATTGTCCCTCGCCATGCCCTTCCCATGCTGTATATGTCGATCCTTCGCCATGTCGTATGGTCCTCGGTCATGTTCTATATCTCGGTTCTTCACCAGCCCCAACCCTTCAAACGGGAATGCAAACTAACCCTCTAAGCAAACCCTACCAAGAAATTACCATGAATATATGGGTTCTTAACTAACCTTCAAACGGGAACGCAAAGTAATCCTCTAAGCAAACCCTACCAAGAAATTCCATGCAGCTTCTAGGCAAACCCAATCAAGAAATACCCATGTATATATCGGTTTTTAACCAGCCACAAGCCTTTAAACTGGAATGTAAGGTAATTCTCTAAACAAATTGTAGCAAGGAATTCCTTGCAACCCTCTAAGCAAACCCTACCTTGAAATTTTCTTCCCATCCACGCAAAAGCGCAGTGAGTATACTAAATGAACAAGTATGGAGTAGCAAGGAATTCCCTACCACCCTCTGAGCAAACCCTACCAAGAAATTTTCTTGGCATCCAAGCAAAAGCGCAATAAGTATACTAAATGAACAAGTACATAGTTGTGTTTGAGATTCCATTTCTCTACCCTATCAAGAAATCTTTTGCGCACAAAGATGCAGAGATTTGACTGCTAAGTCTATGAAGGCATACATACTCTACTCCTTCTAGTTTTCAACATGTGACCTCTTACAAGAAAACACATGCTCTTAATCATTAAACTCACTCAAATTAGTTAAAATTGTGATGATCCAAAAAAAATTAGTTAAAATTTTTATTTTATGAAAA
>APFE030595222.1:8472-18797 GCA_000404065.3 Pinus taeda | reverse complement strand
GTCTATTTTTAGACATATGGATCATGGTTTGTGAGTTGCAGGATGCTATTTATGGATGATTGGTCATGTTGGTAAAAATAGATGGACCTCTATTTTTAGACATATGGGCGGAGTCTATTTTTAGACTGCCAATCTAAAAATAGAACAGTCGAATAATATTAGCTCTTAATAATATTTAGACTATAAACATTATCTTATCCTCTTGGAGCACTTCAGTTCGAGCTACGGATGTGGCACATGCAACTGCTAGAAGGAAATATGCTTTTCTTATGGGTTAGTTGAGCTATTGCATGAAGGACTTCAGTTAGAACTCAAGTGATTGAGTTTGGTGGAGTTGAATGAGGAGTTGATGGACTTGTGTTCAGTTTGACTTAGTTGAACTAGTTGTAGTTAGTCTAACTGATAAATAGACTAATGATGAGTGATGTGAATTAGTTATTAATTAATTCACTAATTATTAACTCATAAATCAACTGAGGAATACATCATTTAACTCAGTGCATGGGCAGTTCAGTAGAGACAAGTGTTAGAGATGAGTGAAAGGGCAAGACACCTATCAGTTGTGACTATAGTTGTGCATGTGATTTGCACAATACGTTGAGATTGCCAATGAGGATTGCGTAGTGTTACACAAGGGAAATACGAGTTTGGATCAGCCATTCTCATTCTATTCTCATGCAAGATTGCGCAATGGAAGCAGGAAAGCAGCGGAGGAGATTTGAGCCAGTGATTGATTCAGATCTGAGCTAGTTTGTGTGTAACAAGTGGAGATAGTGCTGAGTACTTGTGAGGAGTATTGTACTATGTATTGTTACATGTTCTCAATCAATATAATATAAAAATAGTTGGGGGTTTTTAGCTGTATGCTTTCGCCGGTACATACTGTGTTGATATGTGTGATTGATGCTTCAATGTGCGCATGCGATTGTTTCTTTAATACTGCAAATTGATGATCAATGTAGAGGAGGTTATGTATTATGCATGATTCCACAAATAGTGTATAATCAGGATAATCTATGTGAATAAGTGTCATATTATTCAAAATTTCTACAAAAGATTCATGGTGATCTATTCTATTTTTTTTTTTAACTTTCTTCTTCTCCAATGGAGGAATTGACTATTGAATCATACCTCATTTTGTATATAGTAGTAGTGATATCAATGAATATATCATGTGAGGTAGTTTAATCTGAAAATAGACACAAGAACATGTAACATTTTCTTTCTGGGTTTTCTAATGAAAGTTCAATTTTTTTAGAAAAAAAATCAAGGTTCTAATCATTTTTTATCAAATTTCAAATAAAATTAACTAAAAATTAAAATGCAAACATTTTTAATTGGAATCTCTACTAGTCTTATCCATTTTTCACTATTTGTGAGGTAAGTTGTAGAAATAGGGTTACTCAAATAATACAATAGATAATATCTTTAATATCTTCTCCACTTACCTTATCATTATGATATTTTTTTCCCAAAAGAAAAAGAAAAAAAAGGGAAGAGATTACCTGATTGAAAATTAGGTTTCAAGATATCCCCACGAGGGTAGGCGAGTTGGTAATCACAATGCGGTGAAGTTCCTTAGAAAGGCGGGCTCGTACTAAAGGTCACAAGTTCAAATCCCCCAAACTTACCCTGGAGTTGTATAGAGGGGCGGGTGCCCTAAAACAGAGGGGCTGGTGCAGCTCCCAGTGAGCTCTCAGTGGTTATAGAGGTAGCGGTCAGAATCGACCCCGTGTAACACGAGTTGCGAGGCTGCTCTTGTTGCCGATTCCACTATAATAAAAAAAAATAAAAAAATATTAAATTAGGTTTCAAGATCATTTATGAGTGGAAATAGGCTTTCGTAAGTCGCCAGGCTGCCCCTGTTGCCGATTCCACTCTAATAAAAACAAATAAAAAAATAAAATAAAATAAATTAGGTTTCAAGATCATTTATGAGCGAAAAGAGGCTTTCTCGAGTCACGAGGCTGCCCCGGTTGCCAATTCCACTCTAATTAAACAAAAATAAAGGTTTCAAGATCATTTATGAGTGGAAAGAGGCTTTCACGAGTCGTGAGGCTGCTTGTTGCCAATTCTAAAAAAAATAAATAAAATTAGGTTTCAAGATCATTTATGAGCGAAAAGAGGTTTCTCCATAATTGTAGAACGGGCTATTGTAAATTAGGTAACATTGATCATTGTTGTGTAGAGATATTGTCTCATAAATATTACATTAAAAGAAAGAAAATAATATGTGCATTAAAAAAAATAAAAATATTAATAACAAAAATATTGCCATATAAATATTACATTAAAAGAAAGAAAATAATATGCATTAAAGAAAATAAAAGTATTAATAACAAAAAAAAATCAATATCTATTATAAATAACATAAGTTTACATCAACTTTATATATACAATATTGATCTTGATTGGATCATTTTATTGTCTGTCATTTATCTCGATCAGAGTGGAAAAAGTGGAGGAACCAACTCATAGGACCATTTTTACTGAACCAGTTTCGCAAATTGGGTTCTGAAACATTCTACGAGCATTTTGAGGAACTAAATGAAGTTTTTGGGGGTAAAAATTTGTCACTTTAGTACCACAAACTTTTTTCCTATTATACTCACAGAGACCTTTCCAACGGTGCAAGAATCACATTAATCGAAGTCTGTATGTGAAAGTTATGCCACTTAGAAGTTGATCTTCTTGTTTTCACCACCATAATTCGAAAGGATGTCACATCAAACCCCATTATTCATGAAAAATGTGCTAGCCATGTGATTATGATGAAGAAGACTTAAAAGAGTCTATATTGTAACTATGGTTAAGGGTTGAGGTAGTCAAACCTAACCACGAGTAGGCTATTGGGATGTGTTATAATCGGACAACTAGGAGGAAAATGGAATAATTGAAAGGGATAAGATATTGAGCACACAGATAGGATTTATGCATTGTAGTAGCCCATAGGCCATAAGCGATACTTGTTTGTACTCAGACATTTTCTATTCAAATAAAGAGAGAAAAGTGACGTCACCTTCCAACTAGGCTTTTCTCCCAAAAGGGTTTCACAAGTCATATTTTGTGTCAAATGTCTGAGAGATTTTATTTCATTGTTCTCTATTTTGTTGGAATAATGTAGAAACGATATGTCCAAATAGAGTTTATGAGTTGTGTTCTCGTAGTTAGTGTTTGAGTCTATCTGTCATGAGTTGTGTCTTCGTAGTTTGTGTTGTGAGTTGGTGATCCGAATTATTTGGATCTAGATTGTCCTAGAATCTCTCTATGTGTGCCTATATAATGTATTGGTTGTCCAAGCAGTTTGATCAATGATATTTGATTTCGTTCTTGTGCATCTCTCTGTTTTTCTAATTTGGTATCAGAGTTGAGGGTGGTCAAGACTGAAAGATTTGTTGTCGAGAGATCTTGGAGGTTTGTTGCGTTGTGGTTAAGCAGTGAATAACAATAAAATCGAGGAGGCTTGAATCTTTGTGATTGGTGGCATCCTCTTCCTATGAAGGAATAAATTTTGCAGCAGTGCGAGCGGGTATTATGGACATCAGTGATGATGTGCTAAGATGAAGGCCCGAGTTTGGTGTGGTTGCGTAGTAGAGAGGCATATCCACATCTCCGACATGGTTGAATTAGAGTGAGGTATAAACATGTGCAACAAATTGGTGTTGAAACGCGGAGAAGAGGAGCATCATTGTTAAAACCTGCTGATAAACAGTTGTTTCCAACTAATAGTTTACAACGCATATGGAGTGAGTTGTTGCGTTGGTATAATTATTGTGAAACCTATGTAGTTGTTGTGAAGGAGGTGGATGTGCTTAGCAGCTAGTGAGACACAAAGGCAAGCCGCAGTGAAGTGTTGCATGTGGAACCATGGGTAACCACAGGATCTCATTTTGTTGTGCATGAAAATGTATTTAAAAGGGGAGAAGTTGTCCATGAAATTCCTTGTTGAGGCTATTGTTGATGCTAGACGTCAGCTACAGAGTAAGAGTTACACATTTATTCATTCATATTTTGTCTTCTATAATTTCAGCATCGAGAAAAAACCTCTCCCATACTGATTGAGCGGTAAGCTGAGTTTGTGATACTAGATCAAGCCTCTGCCTTACGGTGATCTACTGTGGAGCGCATCTCGGTTGAAATTTGAGATTCAAAGCTAAGGTGAGAGTTAGATCTATGGAGCCTAGAGCGCAGATCTGTTTGCTGTAAGTTTCCTGCTCTGGAGAAGAGCCGAAGATTGGTGGTTGGCATGATATTTGTAGTAGAGATTGTGTCGAACATCGATCAAATCTACGAAACGGTTATATTTGCCTGGATCTTCGTGTTGGGTGCGAGATCCAAGGGCGTGAAAGGAACTTGTAAATGTTGTTGATCCGTGAAGGTCATCTGATCTCAAATCTCTAAGTCATTGTGTACCCCATTAAAGTTATTTTCCCATGTTTCTCATCTCGGGTTCAAATCACAACCAAAAGTTTCTTTGTCATCCACATAAGCTGAATATAAATCCTTGACCAGTGCAACTTGTGAAGTTATTTAATTAAAGAGGATTCTTGAAGATGTTGGAGAAAAACAAAGAGGACCAACACACATCAAATGTGACAACCAGAGTTCCATGAAGCTGGCAAATAATCCAATTTATCATGCCAGAACAAACATATTGAAGTCCAACATCATTTTGTTATAGAAAAGACACAATCATGAGATTCATTTAGTGTATTGTAGTACAAGTGAGAATGTAGTTGGCATCTTTACCAAGCCTCTTGGAAAGATGAACTTTGTAGTATGTAGAAAACAACTCAGAATTTTTGAAAATCCATTTCTCCATTAAGGGGGGATGTTGGAATAATGTAGAAATGATATATCCAGATGGAGTTTATGAGTTGTGTTCTCGTAGTTAGTGTTTGAGTCTACCTGTCATGAGTTTTGTCTTCGTAGTTTGTGTTGTGAGTTGGTGATCCGAATTATTTGGATTTAGATTGTCCTAGATGCTGTCTATGTGTGCCTACATAATGTACTGGATGTCCAAGTAGTTTGATCAATGAGATTTGATTTCATTCTTGTGCATCTCTCTGTTTTTCTAATTTATTTTCTACATAGTTTTAATTCACTTGCATACAATATTGAGAGTAATCTACAAATCCATAAATCTAAAAAGAAATAAAATTATAGTAGTGTAGAATTTCAGATTTTAAATATAATTTTATCAGATCTATTGTGATGAACTGTGTAGTGCAATATCCACGATAGTTTACAGAAGATAAAATAATTGATAGTAAAAAAGAATCATCCATAATGTTTTTTACTCTTTATAATGAGGTATATGTGTACTTCCATTGCATGTGACATTTGAAATAATATTGATATCACAACCCACTCTGAAATTTATATATACACACATACACATACACATACACATACACATACACATACACATACACATACACATACACATACACATACACATACACATACATACATACATACATACATACATACATACATACATACATACATACATACTACATACATAACATACAACAATACATACATATAACATATATATATATTATTATATATATATATATATATATATATATATATATATATATATATATATATAGATAGATACACACACACACACACACATGAATGCATCTCTTGAATAAATTACATGAATATCAATGGTAACTAATATTTCAATATCAACTTCATACAAATATAGAGAGAGGGAAAATGTTTAAAAGATATATTAATGTTGAGCATAAATAAAATATATCCATGCTTAAGAGAGTGTTGTAGTGGCTACAACCACCCTCCAAAATTTTGGCTTGCACCAATTTCGGAGCCTCCCTTGAGAGTTTTGCTTGATGACTGCACACACTTGGGTTCACTCCATGAGGTCGTGTGAGTCCTTGCATCCCCCTTGCTTGTTCATTTTCATTCAAGTTTCTACATGCTGGTGTCTAAGTCATGATTGCAACCTTGTTCTAGTTATTCTCAAAATCTTCGCTTCGTATGTGCTCGTTGTGTTCGCTATGAAAACATATGTCGCACTCACACACGGAGTCACATTCATCGTCGTGCAAGCGTAGTCTCGATCAATGAATGGTTAATCCCGAGTGTCACATGTTGAACATGTGTGTGTCTAGATGGTTTAAGTTGTTTCATCGTCAATTCATGTAAGTTTGTGTTTCTATGATCACTTATGCATATTTCGATTATTCACACACTTAGTCATTTTTGTTGAAGTTTTGATGACCAGACTCCCCTCTCATAGCCAGAACATCACCCCGCCATCGACTTGATTGACTATTAACCAGAACAATGCAAAAGAACCAAGCTAGTTTGTTCAAGCTACGCTATCTGCAAGCAATTCAATCAGCTCTCATGTTGGCCATCTAGAAAGTTGGACCCGACAGTCACCTTGGGACTGAATCCCCTCAAAAACTGTGTAGAGGCCACTAGCCTTACTCGCTTAGCTGACTGAGGAAATTGCGCAGACATGCTAGATAGACACCAAGTGCACATCCCTGTCTCCCTCAAAAATTGCACAACTTTCCCAGTCAGTCATCCCCAGAGTCGACCGATTGTTCATCTCAGAAATTTCACAGTTTCATGAGCAGGGCTTTTGCTACCCAGCAATCAGCTTATCTTAGAAATTGCGTAGAGATGATCAGCAAGCCAACCTCCCAGCTTAGTGTAGTTTCCCTTGCCAGCAACTCCTAGAAGCACACTGCTAGTTCCCTCCAGGAATTACGAAGTTTCTGCTTCTAGTGACCAAGTAGCCAACTACCAGTTCCCTCTGGGAATTGCACAGTTTTCGTTGTCGGCCTCCCGGGTAGTTCCTCCCAAAAAATGTGCAATATCTGCCTGTTGACCCTCCTTACAACCCAGCTTTTTCCTCCAGAAAATTGTGCAAATTTGGCCTTCCCCTGCTGCCCGCTCATTCCGTAAACTGTGGAAATCGTACCTACCTTGCCTTCCTGTAGCCCGGATTGTACCTCCAAAAATTTGTGCAATGTTTCTTCCCAACCAAGCCAAACCTTGCAGATAGTCACTATCAACTCAAATTTCCCGTCTCCATCACTCAGTGACTCTTGCACAGTTTTCATCACCAGTGCCCGGAGCCATCATCCTGCTCCACAACCTTGCTGCCTCTTTGATCCGGATTTAAACAGGAACACAAAAAATTACAGAGATAACCATAAACACATAGATGCAATGGAGATTACTTCATTTCATTAAGGTAAAATACTAAAATATGCTTACAAACAACAATGGAAATAAACCAGCTAGGGCGATGATAACTTATCTTTGAGAAGAGATGTGGCGGCTACATGCCTCTAAACTATGTTACAATGAGGCGCGAAGGCCTATTTATTGTTGAGAACAATGGAAAACCCTAAACATCCAAAAACCTAACCTAGAAGATGAAATGCCAAACTGTGGGCCCCGTTTGGGTAAATTGGTACATCAACTTCCTGGGGTCGTAACTTTCGCATATGATCTCTGTTTGACACGCACAATATCTTGTTAGAAAGATCTATCTGAGAAATACAACTTGAGGAAGAAGAAAATTGTGCCATGGACCCATGTTGCTCCCAATTTTCCGAAAAAAACGTCGTTTAGGGCATCAAAATAGCTCTGAAAGTTCATGACCTGAAAAACTACTAAAAATAGTAAATTGTGCTACAATTAAGGAAATTGAAAAGCTGAAAGAAACAATGGTGGGGGTCCAAGTGGACTTGGAAGGTGGCCAGCAATATCCACCTGGATCATTCCTCCCCCCTCGGGAAGCAATGGTCCCCATTGCGTTGAGTTCCTCCATGAGATGAGGAAACTTCTGTTGAACTTGGTCCTTGGTGAGCCACTTGCCCTGGTGAAGGAGTTGGCTTGCTTTCACAACTCGATACAATTGGATATTCTGCTCACAAGCATGCTTGATCTATGTGTCCATGATCTGATCAGTTGTAGCTTGTTCCATGCAATCTGGATTTAACTCTGTGGGTGTGAGTTGTTCTGCAATTTCAGATGTGTCTAGTAATGGTGGAAAGTATGGCCGAAGGCGGTCCACATTGAACATTGGGTGCAGGCCAAGGAATGGGGAATTTGAGCTTCAAATGCATGTCTCCCATAGCCTGGTATGTGAAGGACCATATCAGAGTGGTGAGTTTTTGATAGGCTCCGGTAAGGCGTTCATTTCCCAATGCAACCAGACTTTGTCGCCACCTGAAACTTTGTGCACCCGATGTTGATCATGTCGCTGCTTGTACTTGGCATTTGATTTCTCCAAAATGTCATGGACCTGCTGGTGAATATGTTGGATGTGCTCAATGAAGTTGTTTTCCTTATCTGTTTCAGACTAGACATGAGACAAATCTACGTGAGTAGCTGCAAAGGGCATGGCCACATCAATGGGACATAGTGGTTGGAATCCCAAGCCCACCTGAAAAGGGATGTGTCCAGTCGAGCTGTGGAGAGCCCGGTTGTAGCTGTGCTAAACATAGTGGAGGCTCTCGTCCCATGTGCGTGGATGCTTTGAATTGTACATGTGCAAAATGTGTATGATCATCATGTTGACAACCTCTGTCTGGCCATTAGTTTGAGGATGGAAGGTTGTGGACTTAGCGAGTTTGGTGTCGAGCATCGACCAGAGACTGGACCAAAATGTACTGAGAAACCTGCTATCTTGATTTGAGATGATAGACTGTGGGATCCCAAAGTGTACCCACACTCGTTCAAAGAAGAGCTTAGAAATGGCTTCTGTTGTGATATTCTTCTTGCGGGTAGCCATAATGGCCATCTTCGGGAACCTGTCGATGACCACAAAAACACAGTCGTTTCCATGCTTAGTGGAAGGAAGGCCTGACATGTAATCCATAGAAATGGATTCCCATGGTCGACTAAGGGTAGGTAGCGAGGTATAGAGCCCTTGCTTCTTGATGGTTGGTTTGGCAATGGTGCAAGCAGTGTATGATCTGATGTACTTCCCAACATCCTGTCAAAGATTTAGCCAAAAGAAATACTTCTAAAGTACTACCACCATTTTCTCAACCCCGAAATGTCCAACAGCTCGACTGTAGTGTGTGCTTCCCAAATCATCTTGGCATGCTCACATGAAGGAACACAAAGGTGACCCAGGTGGCATGACAAGGCATCCTGGAGGTGAAAACCTGGAACATACTGACCCTCTAAGAGTGTCTGGTATGTGTTGCCAAATTATGGGTCACTTTTGTAGAGAAGTGGCCAATCAGAAGTCTCATGCCCACATGAGTTGAGCACAGTGGTTAACGCCATGATCAGTGGTCAACTGAGGCAATATGAAACATTATTGGTGCTACCCTTCTTATACTTGATATTCAAATGGAACTGTTGCAGGTATGTGGATCACTTCTGATTGCAATCATTCTGCGATTTCCCTTGGGTCTGTATGAACTGCAGGGGTTGATGGTCTATGTGGATGACTGTTTCCTTCCCCAAAATGTAATGCTTCCATTGTCAGAAGGCTTGCACAATGGAATACATCTCTTTTTCATAAGTGGGATACTTCTGAACTGTGTCTGAAAGTGTCTCACTGTGATATGCCACTAGATATGTGTGTTGAGTAAGGACTACCCCAATAGCATAGTCAGAGGCCTCTGTTTTGACCTCAAATGGTTGTTGCAAGTCTAGTAATGCGAGCACTGGTGTTGTGCAGAGGCAATATTTCAACTTTGTGAATGCCTTCTGTTGAGATTTAGACCAAAATAATTTTTCTTTCGCTCCTCCCTTGGTGACTTGACTCAAGGGCCAAGTGATATGAGAAAATCCCAACACGAACCTGCGGTAGAAGTTAGCAAGACCTAGAAAGTTGCGGAGGTCTGTCAGAGTGGTTGGAGATGGCTAATCTTGAATGACTTAGAACTTGGCTGGATCCACATGCACCACCTTTTCATTAATAATGTATCCCAGATACTGAACCTGGGTCATGCCAAAAGTGCATTTCTCCAAATTGGCACATAACTTTTGTTGCCGCAATCTTTGGAGAACCTGTCGGATGTGGTGGTGGCGCTCTTCCCAACTCTGGCTGAAGATCAGGATGTCATCCAAGTATACCACTACAAATGAGTTGGTGAATTCATGCAAGATGTCATCCATTAGCCTCATGAAGGTTGCAGGAGCATTCGTCAATCTGAAAGGCATAACCAACCATTCAGGCCCTCCTTGGCTTTGAAGGCAGTCTTCCACACCAAAGGGTTCGATTGGTACCTGGTGATATCCTGACTTCAAATCGATGTTAGGTCCCTATAATACTAGTGATTACCCCATTACTATTGTAGTTGTATCCC
>APFE030595211.1:0-18420 GCA_000404065.3 Pinus taeda | reverse complement strand
AGTATGAGAGTTATAAGTTGGAAAAGAATGGCGTTCTTATGCATAAAAATAGAGTTTATGTCCCTAATTCTTATGAATTAAGGAAGCTTGTATTAAAAGAAATGCATAATGTTCCATATGTTGAACATCCTGGTTATTAGCATACAATTGCAGAAATAAGATGTCAATATTTTTGCCAAAAAAATGAAGGATGTGGCTAATGATATAGCTAGGTGTATAGAATGTCAAAGAGTAAAGGTTGAACCCAGACATCCAACAAGTTTGCTATAACCATTCCCAATTCCAGAGTAGAGATGGGAAGTGCTAACTATTGATTTTATTACTAAGTTGTCCCGATTCAATAATGGTAGTGGTGCACAAATTAAACAAAGGTGCTCACTTTATTTCAGTTAAGTTGGCTCATACTGGTCTCCATCTCTAAAATTATAAAAATAGAAATAATACTGATAAAATCCTAACAATAACAATTCATCCCATGCAAATTCATTAGTGTAAGCCAATGGAAATGCTATAATCCTGCCAATCCTTAAAACTATTAAGTCTGATGAATTCTAAATGGGATATGAAATCCTACTTTCTCCATATGAAGTCCGAAAAGGTTGGAACCACTCTTAAAAGTCCTAAAACAATAAATGGTAATGTTAGAAATTTAAGTAAAATGATAAGAGTAAGATAAAGGAGAATGTCATTGATACAGGGGAATGTCACTTTTACTCTATTGTTTTACTTTAAGAATTCAATATTACCATTAATTATCATGGTCACAAACTCCTCAAAGCTCTATCTCCCATCTTTCTTCTATCTTCATGACTTACCGGACAAAAGCTTTGGAGGAGGGGGGCAACTAGACCCCCCATCGGGGAAATGTTTCCCAGTGCATTTCCCTTTGTTTTTCCCTATGCGTCCCCCCTTCCATATAGCATGGGAAACGTGGGGGCAGGCCCCACCCTGGGGGATGCATCTCTATGGAACATTGGTTAATAATAAATATAGCTTAGACTTACTTGAAAGAGATTTCCAAGTCACATCGAGTACCTAGGGCAGTTATTTTAGATAGGGATCCAAAGTTTACCACTAACTTTTGGAAAGGATTTTCGAAGTTTTCGTACAAATCTGAACTTCACTACAACCTATCATACACAAATAGGTGGGAAAATAGAGTCAATCAAGTGATTAATGAAATATTAAAAATGTATGTGATGGATAAGCAATCCAAGTGGGAGTACCTGCATTTTGTGGATTTGTCTACAATAATGGATATCAAACTTCACTAAAGATGACTCCATTTAAGGCATTGTATGGTAAAAAGTATGATATTCTAGTTAATTGGAACAATCTAGCAAACAGAGTGGTACATGGGTCAGGACTACTTAGAAAAATGGAAGAGCAAATGGCCTAGATAAAGGCCACATATATCAGGGAAAAACGTTATGCAAATAAAGACAAAATATCAAGGGAATTTATAGTTGGAGAGCACGTGTTTTTGAAAGTGAAACCAAAGAAAGATTCCTCAAAGTTGGAAAGCTACAAAATCCAAGTAGCCAGAGATTATGGTCCATTTGAGATCTTTGATAGAACAGGCCTAATGCATATATGCTTGCATTGCATGCCACCATAAAAGTTCATAATGTGTTTCATGTGTTGTTGTTGAAAAAGTATTTACATGTTCTTTAACCATGTCATTGATTGAGATTCGATCTAGGTGGAACTAGAAGGAGACTTCTAGGTACATCTAGTTTGTATATTGGACATGAAGGTCACTCAACTAAAGAACAAACCCATAGAGTAGGTAAAGGTCCAAGGAACCCACTATAGCCCTAAAGAAGTGTTCATTTTTGTAGTGTTGGACATGTGTTCTATTCTCGATTTGTATCTAAGAGACTAATGAACACGAGATCTACAAACCCAGAAAAGGTTTTGGGAGAAAACACTTAGAGACCACTCAATTAAATTAATTGATCGATAATTAAACAATGCCTAAGTCTAACTTAGGGAAATTGATTAATTAAAGGGAACTAATTGAGTATGATTGAGAATGCTCTAGAGACTCACAAGGATTGAGTCTAAGATGATCTTAGTTGTTGATGAGGATTTAATCATGGTTGTTGAAGCTCCAACAAGAGATTATAAGAGCAGATTGATGGAATGAGAAGAGACACAAGTGAGGGAGCAAGCCTCCAAACAATGTGAATGTCCTAGTTCACAGAGATCAAGTGAGGGAAGAATTTGAGCCAATGGAGGAGCATTAGTGATTGAGGGAGCAGCAGAGACAATTCCAGAAGAATTTCCCAATAGATATCCAATGTCGTAGAGGCAAGAAAGAGCGAGGTTGAATTGTTCTACAGAGAAGTCGTCCAGGCAATGCAAGTGAGCCAGAAAACCAATGTTGCATTAATCGTTATCGGGATATTATCGGTGTGAGGAAAAAACTGAAAAAATCGTAAAAATTAGGAAAAAAATCGGTAAAAATCGAAAAAAAATTAATAAATAAAATAAATAAAAAATAAAATAAAATAAATAAATTAACGATAGATGCGTAACATTACCAAAAATATTCATTTTTTTTCAATTTTTTAATACGAAAAAGCATCTAACAACAAAAAATAAATACTAGTTGACCAATTAAATATGATAAAGAACAAATATTAAGATGTTAATATCATTTCTAGTGCTTACATCAACACATGAGAGAGAGCGAGAGTGCGAGTGTGCGCTGAAAGTAAGTCCTGACTCAGACTCCCAACTCAGGCCTCCAAAATATCAACCAAAAAAATATAAAATGTATTCTCATGAGTCAATCATGATCATAATTGTTTCATATACAATGAAATTGAACCACATAACTAAAGTCTAATACTATTGATTTCTCTGCCCCTCTGCCGAGAAAATGCAATAGCTTTCCCTTTCCCTCTAGATGTAGATGTCGGTGGAGTTGGCAGTGGACTCTGTTGTGCTCTAGAAGTTGAAGAACTAGGAGCTATAGGAGGTAGACCACATCCTCTACTGGTGGTAGGGGTAGCCCGCGTAGGCGGTGTCACCTCCTACTCCTGTTGCTCCGCCTCCTCCTCCTCCTCCTCCTCCTCCTCTTGCACTAACCAATCATCAGCAGACTCCATGAGAGGCCTCTCCGCCTCAACCCTCCATGCAACAGTGGTGTCAATCCCATCCAATGAGATGGCCTCCATATGAGGTGTCCTCTCAAGTTGCCTCACCCACAATCGAAGATTGTAGTAGACGTAGACCATGTCATTAAGTTGCTGGGACTCCAACCTATACAAAGATCATGAAATAATAATTATAAAAAAATATTGTTTAATGAATTCAAAAAATTATTTGGAAATTTGCAACATTTTAAGTGTTAACCTGTTGCGCTTCTTGTTGTGTATTTTTTAAAATACACTCCAGTTGCGCTCACATCCTGAGGAGCTACATGTTTGGCTGAGGATTCGAATGGCAAGCTTTTGCAGAAGGGGTACCCTGGCACCATACATTCTCCACCATGCATCTACAACAAAATTATAATTAAAATTTTAAATAAACATAAGAAAAAAATGAAATTTGAAAGTTGAATCAAAGTATGAAGTTATGAACTTGAAGAGACAATGAAATTTGAAACAAACTAAAAAATACCTGGCATTTTAGTCATCCTATCAATCACAGCCATGTCAAAGCCAAATGTGCCACCTGCCATCCTATATGTCTCAATTTCTTTGGAGATTTTTGTACGTTTTGTTGGAGATCGCACCATCCTCTGAACACAAGTTAAGAATCCATACATGATCTCAGCATCAAATACGAACCCACATGGGTAAGAAAATGCAAGGTTCAGGTAGATCCCTACAGCATGAATGGGACGATGGAGTGTGTTGTTCCATCATTCATCAATCACTTCCCATAGGAGGAGTTGTCTCTAAAACCCCTCATCTCCCTTATCATCATAGTAGGCCCAAACAGATTCTTTCGCCCTGTCCATGGCCTCATACAAATAGCCCATTACAGGCTTCTCACCATCAACTAATCGAAGAACCTTTACCAAAGGTTCAGTAACGGTGCACACCTCCTGCACTCCCGACCAGAAGTCTTCCTGATATGAAACTAGTCTGCATATGGCCTCTCCGTCTAGTTTGCGGCTCATTGTCAAAGCACGCCACTCCTCTGAAAGAACATTCTCTTTAAATCCCACATAGAATTCAAGAGGGATTGAAGAGATATGAAACTGGGGGCAAACCGTGTAATGGCGGGGCGCACCAACTCTTTGTTGTTGGTGAATTTTCTCATCAAGATAAGCACAGATGTATGATTATATATAAATTTTGTAGTGTTTTTTGATGACTCAACAATACCTTTGACAAAGAAAATTTTCCCTATGTCCTCCAACATCAAATCAATACAATGTGCAGCACAAGGTGTCCTAGTTCTCCATAAGCATCCTGCCAGCAACAACATAATTTGCAGCATTGTCCGTTATGACTTGGACAACATGTTCTACACCCACCTCCAAAATAAACACATCCAGCAAATCACATAAAGTTTTTGCATTTTTGATATGTGCAAATGCATCAATAGATTTCGTAAACATAGTCCCCTAGAGACAACTAACCAAGAAGTCTATAAGGGTTCTCCCCTTTTGGTCAGTCCAAGCATCTGACATCACAGTGCATCCTGTTTGTGCCCATAAATCCCTAAACTCCTCCAATCATTTGGTGCAGTTAACCTTTTTATTTTGAAGAATCCGACCTCTAAAGTCAACATAAGAAGGGATTTTGTACCCTAGGCCAACAGTTGCAATAACATCAATAGCAGGCTAGAAAAATGGATTATTCCTTACAACACTGAAAGGAATATCACTCCAAAGGAGAAATTTGGCCAACAACTTGTCAACTTGTTTTTTCTGAATTTTTTTAAGCATTGAAGTGATAGATGGTTGTGAACCAGGCATGGTTCTAGGAACAAAAAATGATGAGGCAACTACCGGATTGGTTGATGCTGAAGTAGAGCCAGTGCCACTTCCTTGTTCACCTGAGCCTAACACAGACTTTGTTAGTTGCTTCTTCATTTCTGCTTTGGCATTTGTATTGTGCTCTAAATTTTCCAATGATCTCATGGCTTTTCGGATGATTTCAGGATTTGTATTTGTGCAAAGCCCTACATCAAATCCAGGGATTTGTGCAAGGTGATACTTCAATCTGTCAACCCCCCCTGACATATGTTGCCCACGCAACTTGCAAGACAAGTTTATTCTATCAATCCCTCCATCAGGTTCACCAAATTCCCACAGAGGGTCCAATTTCCTTAGCATGTTTGACTTTAAACTTTGAACTTTGAAGTTGAATGGTGATTCGGTGAACCTATGGCAAAATAAGGATTACAATTTACAAGTTACAAACTTACAATTTACATTGTACAAAAACTAAAAAAAATTACATACATGAGTAACATAACAAAACACACGAAATTTTTGACAATTTATGAAATTTTAACAAACAAAATGAAAAATCAATTGACAAAAACCCCATCAAGATTCAAATCAATTTAAAAATATTTGATAACCCATTGAATTCTTTTGATAAACAATGGGTTATCCAAATTCCAAACCCAACCAAAAATATAGAAGAAAAAACCAAAACAAAGTTAAAAAACACAAAATGTTGGTGCCCATACCGGTTTGATGGAGAAAATTCGTCTCCTCCTTAGCTCTCACTCTGTTTTTCTCCTCCAATCAGCGGATTCAGCTACCAAATGACCAAGAGGTCACTCCAAAACCCCCTCGTTGTCGGCGTGCCACTGTTTGTGCAAATGAATTTTAAAAAATCGTGATTTTTTGTTTTATAAACCCATTGTTGTAATGGCCCATGATTTTTTGCCATTGAATCACAATTTTTTCCAAAAAATTGTTGTATTTATCAAGCGATAATATCGCCGGTTTTAAAAAACTGTGATTTTACAATAAAATCGTGAGTAATGCAACACTGCAAAAAACCCAATACGAGTGCCAAGGAGAGATCGATTCAGCTGTTGAACGCCCAAAGATTATCCGGAAGGCAAAGTGAGCCATTTCCAGAGGCAAAGGGAGGCTAGACGACTCAGTTGGAGGAAATCTCAGAGGTCGCCCAGAACTATGCAGGGCAACAGTGCAAGCAATCAATGGGCAGTGCGAGCAGGCGAAAAAGAGACCAACTGATTTGCAAAGGGAGAAAATTCTCTCCCATAAATTTTGCCAAATTATTTGTCAGAGGATTTCTAGTGAGGCATCCAGAGTATTGTACTCAAATTTTTACTGTTGCATAATAAAATAAACCCTCATATGTTGCACCATTTTTCCCTTCAGGGACATTGGTCCAAATTAATTGTGTTGATTGTGTGAATGAATTTCTCAGTTCCAATTTAATTTTCCATAGCATATTTATTTTATTATGAAGATTGAAGTAGTGAGCTATTCGTTATTTGTCGTTAAATTAATTAACTAAAGACAAATAAATTGCATCAATTACAAAAATACTTTCCAGTTATTGTAATCGAGAAATTTATGAGAGTGTAATTGATCATATATGAAGCTCAAAGGCAGGACACAATGAGATCCTATTGTTTCAGTGGAAGATCTGAAGTACTTTTTCCATATCAGCACAAGCCTTTCAGGGGTGCAAATTGTAGAGGGAGTGAGGTTTCATTTCCAGTTGCAGGTGCAGAAAAAATTCGAATAGCCTCAAAGCAGAAGTTACAGGCAGTGGATCATCAGATAGAGGGTTCCAGAGAACATATCAATTAGTTCGTTGAGCAGATCTGGGCGCATAATTTTTGCAGCGAGGGTTTAAGATGCAGACTTGTGCACAGACAAGAAGAGAAAGCACATAGAGGAACTTCCAAATCCAATTTTTAGGAGGAGATCTGAGATTTCAAGTTGCAATAGATCATAGCGGTTTTGTCAATCAGTGAACACAAGCTTCAAGAGCAGCAGATCGTGTGTTAGATTCCAGAGAAGGACTTCCGTGTTACAAAATGAGTGATCACTCATTGCCCAATCTGTTTTCAGCCATGAAAAGGGTAAGAAGAGCAGTGAAGTTTGAAACCATCTTCCAGGCCACAGAAGCACTCAAGGTCAAATCGAATCCTCTCCATTGCATAGTGCTCGGAACTAGCTTTCCAATGGTATATGGAAGTCCAAGAATGGACTTTTGGATTAGAAGTTAGAGCATACTGAAGTTGCCTTTTGGAAAGCTAGAAAACAATGAGAAAAGACCAAAGGACCAAGGCAAATCGCATATCGGAGGTACTGGAGCTGATCGCAAATTAGGCATATCGGCGAGTCCACGCTTATCGGTGAAACAACTGAGTTACAGCACCAGAACCTTGCGACATCGCCAATGTGTGATGAGTGTTAAGGCGCCTAGAGGGGCCGAAACCCAATTAACAAAGGAAATTCATGCAAAAACCAAGGGCAGGCGGCCCCTTTCTCTCTCCTCCAAAGGGGGGGGCACATGGCGGGATATGATTGGTCCTTATAGATGACGTGGCAGTACAGAGGACACATGGCACACAAATTCGGCATTTTCAGGGCTCCTATGGAGGCATTTCTACATGACACGTGTCACCGCTCACACGGTGACGCGTGGCAATGATGATGTCAACCTAGAAGATTGGTGATCGTACTAGTCAAGGCACTCCTACACCAGAGTCCCCCCGACCTGCGATTGAGATATGCAAGAGCCCCCACAAATGCGATATGTTATGCAGCATGCTTTATAAAAACTTCACGTCCGGACTATCGGTCGGTGCTATAAAACGACATAAAGTCCCTCCCTCTCCTGTGCGGCAATTACGATTCAGTCGGTGGACCCGGTTTTGCTGATCGGCAATCACAGGTATCACTAGGTGTTACCAAGGCAAGCGCGGGATATCTCCGAAGTGCGGGACCCTATGTAACAAAGGAAAAAGGCCGCCAGACAATGGTCAGAAAGTCTTAGCACCTGAGGGATAATCACTTGGTCGTAGCCACCGGTCATATGAATAAAATAGCGTAAAGGGTCTATACCAAAGGGGGCCTGAGGGGGCATCAGAAAGCACCTGATTCGTAATGTTTCAGTGATAAAGGCCCGCACCTGAAAGAATTTTGTGTTACATAACAAGCGCATCCCCAAGTAGACCAAGGCGTCTATAATATCTTACAGGGCTTTAAAGGCGTGATGGGTCAGCAACTATGGCTTTAAGGGAAACAGGTGGTGCATTCAAAACCGGTATGGGTTGATACAGAAAGGCCCATTGCGACATAGGAACAAGGTACAACCTAGGGATCCTCCGCTTCAGTACCACACCATGAAATCGATAAGTGCCCATTCCCAGCTTTAAAGAGCAAATAGTTCAAGAAGTAAAGGCAGAAGCAACGGGAGTCAACTAGGCAACACAGGAGGCCAAACAAAGAGTGAACTACAACTTGAAGCAGAGGAGATCACAGGGATGGACACAGATATTTTCATTTACGTTTTTGTCTAATTGTTTACTTATTTCTTGTCCTGTAATGTGCCTTCTTTCAAGAAGAGAATTAATATTGTAATGTTTTGGGCCACAGAGTCCTCCTGGGCCAAGACAGTTGGTCATCCTGACAACGAAGACTCGTCCCGAAGATATTTTGTGTAATGAATGACCATGCTCCTCCTCTCCTGATAAATAGAAGGAAGCAGGACTTAAAAAAGTTTCAGAAATTTGAAAGAAAAAATTACATGTTATTTTCAAACTATATGGCTTTGTAATACAAGTCTTTCATAATAAAGGTTCAAAAATTTGAAAGAAAAGACTACATGTTATTTTCAAACTATATGGCTTTGTAATACAGATCATTCATAATATCAATGAAATGGTGGTGATTCCCCCTTCAAGTATTACAGTATATTATCCCTTTGTTAAACCCATTTTATGTTCATACTTCTTCTCTGAATTCATGCAATCATAGCTATTAGTAATCTTTCAAGCCTTCCTCACAAATTCATTTGTATCGACAAGTTAATGCAAGTGCCTGTAATAACACAGATTCATTTATATAGACATTGTTAATGCATGTGCCTGTATGGATTATCGAAATTATATCTTTAATAGGTGCGCTTCATGAACCAACCAGTGTCTTTATTGTCCACTATATTTGCTTGTAACTCAAATAAGTATAGAAATTCTTAATGCCTCAAGCTCTATGTGTGAACTGTAGAATTCTTGAAACCTTATTCTCCATATGATGAGTTGCTCCTTCTCCTTATCCTCTATCATTGCTCTACAAAAGATTATTAAACTGTAAGTCCTTGAACTAGTCGGACTCCACTATTTTATGCATATTTATGTGAGCTGTGTACAAGAAGAAATACCTGAAATTACATAAACTCATATCTTTGGATGAAGGCAACCAGCCTGATTCTTATTATATATAATAGTAGTACTATATATATAATTATAAGTGATGTCTATCCAGTTTCCTGCAAATCATTTGAGACACACAAATCAATATGTGCCCAGGGATTGGTCTTGTAAGCAATCCAAGGTTGTCTCTGAGAGCTACAACATCTCCCAGCGCCGTTGTCGGGGAACGTATTGAAGGATTTTTCCCCTGGGATACAACAAGTTGAGCACTATTTGCGTAGGTAAACAAAGAGGTTATGAGTGCATTCATCATCACCTTCGCGACTCCACAAACCCCCATTATTATTTATCATACTGGCTTTTAAAATGCCTCACACTCGCTTAGATACATCTCAGCAGAAAGCCCCATTTGTATCTAACTCAGAAAGATTAATTTTTAGAAAAGTCTGGAAAGAGAAAATTCCCCCTACCTGTGCTACCATTTCACCAGCCTTTGAAGCTTCCTCATCTAGCTCTCAACCCACTGTTACTCACTACTCAGGGCTTGTTCCTAAGGCCCTGACATACACCACATTCAGTGTAGCCACTCCTACCACTGTGTTTTTGGGACAAGTTCCTTAGGCAAGCCTCAATCCCCCTCCATTTACCCAGATGGCTTTTCCAGGTTTTTTGCTAAATAAATATGGACCTCTTAATTTACCTCGGCCTCTAAGCGTGATGCCCCAAGACTACCTAAAGCTTCTACCTAGGTTCAATGGGGAGGATGACAACATTGCGCAAGGGCACATTGAGAAATTTTGTGCCTTTGCTGAGAACCTAAACCTGGAACAACTAGATGTGGTCATGAGACTTTTTGTACAGTCCCTTGATGGATAGGCAAGAAAGTGGTTCAAAGCCCTACCCAATGCCTCCATCACCACCTAGGAGGAACTTGAAAACTCTTTTACACAGAAATGGGGTGAAAAGAGGAATCATGAGTACCTCCTCACAGAGTTTAACGCCATAAAGAAGAAGCCAAAAGAGGATATCTCAGAATGTATAAAGAGATTCAACAAGCAATACAATAACCTGCCAGCTGAGATAAAGCCTCCTCCAGTTGTTGCTCGAGTAGTTTTTTTGGTGCCTTTGAATCTGATTTTGGCTTTACTCTAAGGGAAAGGAAGTCTATCACCCTAGATCGACTCCAATCGATGCACTTGACGTGGAAGCAAATTTTGCCTCAACAGGAAAGTCAAGAGGCAGGCAAGAACCTACTGAGAATAAGAGAGGGAAAGAAGAGGCGTCCTCCTCTGGTCGAGATAGAGAATCATCAAACCCAAAGTGGGACGAACTAGACAAACTCATCAAGAGTTTCTCACGGAAGGTTGGTAAGCTTGAAATTGAGAACAAGAGCCTCTCCAAACAAAATGCTCAAGTTAATAACTAGGGTTACAACCCGCAGTATAAAAGACCTCCATTGCATATACTTCCAAGGGAAAGGAAGAAACAACTCGATCAAATCCCTCATCATCTATTTTAGAAGAGGATTTCGATGAGCAATCATCGGATACACAGGAGATGAAGGAAAATTTGTATTTTGATTTTTTCGAAGACGAACATGAGAATATGGCTCACCAGGAGGCTAGCCACATCAGAGAAGCAACAGCAGAGAAGGATGATATAGATTATTATTGCAAACAGTTTGCAGATTTCATGCAAGCACAGCCACAATGTAAGTATAATCTAATACCTTCAAAGAAGAGGTCAAGAGAACCAGAGCAACTGGAGGGAACTGCTCCCCAAGTTATCCCTCAGTACCAAACAAAGGGAAAGGTAAGCTAAATCCTGACCCTTCCAAGACAAAAGTCTATGCAAATAAGGAAAGCAATAGTTCTTAGGGACACACAAAAAAAGAGGCACCTGTTCTGCTAAAAACTGCCAGTGGAAAGGAAGAAGGAACAGAGCCAGGAGGTACAGAGAAATTCCAACCCCATTCAATCTCCAAAAGGAGCTTGAAAAGGTAAACATTCATGTTCCTCTAACTGAGCTTCTAAAGCAGTGTAATTATAAAGCTCAAGTCTCTCAATTCATGAATCCACCTACCTCAACACCAACTCATGATAGTTTAAACCAGTGTTGATAATATCGGTATCGACAAAATATCGGCGAGGGTCCAGAAAACATCTTACTAGCAATATCGGAGAAAATATTAGCAAATATCGGCAAGCATAAAAAATGATAATATATTCATTTTTTCCAGATGTTTAAACATATAAAGCAATAACAACATTAAATAAACACATTGGCACATAAATATGAAGAAATCATTGATATATATGATGTCAATAGAAATGATACATCAAAGGCGATACCAAATCCTGTTGATCCCTGATAATTGTCCAATCAAGGACTCAAATGTGGAGAACCATTACAAAATAACATCATGTATATAAAAGTATCTCATCATCATGAGTTATATGTAGCAAAACAAATAAAACTAGCAGCTATTTATCTAAAATCAGTACCCTCTCCCCCTTTTACAGGAAAATATGATGGGTTGTTTGTCAAGCCTACCCCTAGCAATAGAAGGCCTTGCCCTTGCACCTAATATCAAATAATGTGTTAGGTATGGAGTTGTGTTCTCCTATATCTATAACAAATGGTGTTGATGTTGACGCTCCCACAGTCTCCTCCTCCTCCTCTGCCTCCTACTCCTCCTCCAAGTCCTCCTCTTGTTGCCCCTGTTCTAATGGATCATCTGTCTCTAACCATGAAGGTGACTCCTCCAAGATGGGCTCCTCAGACTCCACCCTCTACTGAGACAATACATCAATATTGTCTAAGGAAATGGCATCTGGATCGATTGGTGCTTCTATTTGCTTCACTTGAAGTCGGATATTGTAATGCACATACACTAAATCATTGAGGCATGCAAACTCCAACCTGTGAGAGTGTCAAAAACACTAATGAGTCTTGACTCTTGACTCTTGACACTTGAGGGTCATAAATTAAAAATTAAAAATTACAAAAGATGTAATTGCTCAACAGAAGGCCGAAGCTCAAAATTATACCTATTGCACATTTTTTCATGTATTTTCTCAGATACACTCCAATTGCACTCACACCCTGAAAAGCTACATGTTTGACTCAAGATTCTTATGGCCAATTTCTGCAAATTCGGTGCCCTTGCACCATAGCTTCGCCACCAAATATCTACCACAAAATAAAGAAATTAAAAAGTCAAAAACTTAAAACATAATTAAACTTTCAAATAAAAGTTACATAATTGAATTTTAAAAATCTAGAATTATAAGGAAATTCTAAATTGAAAATTCTAATTTTTAATGAGTGATGACTTGTCACTTACGTGGCATGAAGAGGGTCCTATCCCTAATAGCATCATCAAAGCCAAATAGGCCAACACAATCCCGATAAAACTATATATCGCGATTGATTTTGCTAGGAAGCTCAGGATCAAGTACCATCCTTTGAATACAGGAATGGAGCCCTTCCATCACCTCGCCATCAAAATCAAAGGCACATTTGTATGAAAATGCGAGGTTGAGGAAGAGTGTTGCTGCATGAATGGGTCAATGAAGCATCCCTGTCCACCAACTATCAATCACATCCCATAACATCATATGCCTATCAAGCCTAGCAGAACCCTTGTTTGCATAATAAGAACGAATGGCCTCCTTGACCAAGACGTCTATAATATCTTACAGGGCTTTAAAGGCGTGATGGGTCGGCAGCTATGGCTTTAAGGGAAACAGGTGGTGCATTCAAAACCGGTATGGGTTGTTACAGAAAGGCCCATTGCGACACAGGAACAAGGTACAGCCTAGGGATCCTCCGCTTCAGTACCACACCATGAAACCGATAAGCTCCCATTCCCAGCTTTAAAGAGCGAATAGTTCAAGAATTAAAGGCAGAAGCAACGAGAGTCAGCTAGGCAACACAGGAGGCCAAACAAAGAGCGAACTACAACCTGAAGTAGAGGAGATCACAGGGATGGGAACAGAGATTTTCATTTACGTTTTTGTCTGACTGCTTGCTTATTTCTTGTCCTGTAATGTGCCTTCTTTCAAGAAGAGAATTAATTTTGCAATGTTTCGAGCCATAGAGTCCTCCTGGGCCGAGACAGTTGGTCATCTTGACAGCGAAGACTCGTCCCGAAGATATTTTGTGTAATGAATGACCACGCTCCTCCTCTCCTAATAAATAGGAGGAAGCAGGACTTAAAAAAGGTTTAGAAATTTGAAAGAAAAGACTACATGTTATCTGCAGACTATATGGCTTTGTAATACAGATCTTTCAGAATATCAATGAAATGGTCTTTCAGAATATCAATGAAATGGTCTTTCGGAATATCAATGAAATGGTGGTGATTCCCCCTTCGAGTATTACAGTATCTTATCCCTCTTTAAACCATTTTATGTTCACACTTCTTCTCTAAATTCATGCAATCATAGCTATTAGTAATATTTCAAGTCTTCCTCACAAATTCATTTGTATCGACAAGTTAATACAAGTGCCTATAATTATATCACAGATTCATTTATATCGACATTGTTAATGCATGTGCCTGTATGGATTATTGAAATTATATCTTTAATAGGTGCACTTCATGAACCATAGCAACTAGTCTCTTTATTGTCCACTATATTTGCTTGTAACTCAAATAAGTATAGAAATTCTTAATGCCTCAAGCTCTATGTGTTACCTGTAGAATTCTTGAAGCCTTATGGTCCATATGATGAGTTGCTCTACAAAAGCTTATTAAACTGTAAGTCCTTGAACTAGTCGGCCTCCACTATTTATTGCATATTTCTGTGAGTTGTGTACGAGAAGAAATACCTGAAATACATAACTCATATCTTTGGATGAATGAACCAGCCCAATTTCTAGAAATATATATATTTATTGAACATAAGTTATGTCTCCAGTTTCCTGCAAATCATTTGAGACACACAAATCAAGATGTGCCCAGGCACTGGTCTTGTAAACAACCCAAGGTTGTCTCTGGGAGCTACAACATCTTCCAGCGTCGTTGTCGGGGAACGTATTGAAGGAATTTTCCCTTGGAATATGACAAGTTGAGCACTCTTTGCGTAGGTAAACAAAGAGGTTATGGGTGCATTCATCATCACCTTCGCGACTCCACAAACCCCCATTATTATTTATCATCATGACTTTTAAAATGCCTCACACTCACTCAGATACATATCAGCAGAAAGCCCCATTTGTATATGACTCAGAAAGATTAATTTTTAGAAAAGTCTGGAAAGAGAAAATCCCCCCTGCCTGTGCTACCATCTCACCAGCCTTTGAAGCTTCCTCATCCAGCTCCCAGCCCACTATTACTCACTACTCAGGACTTGCTCCTAAGGCCCTAACATACCCCGCATTCAGTGTAGCCACTCCTACCACTGTGTTTTTGGGCCAAGTTCCTCATGCAAGCCTCAATCCCCCTCCATTTACCCAGATGGATCTTCCAGGTTTTTTGCTAAATAAATATGCACCTCTTAATTTACCTCGGCCTCTAAGCATAATGCCCCAACACTACCTAAAGCTTCTACCTAGGTTCAATGGGGACGATGACAACACTACGCAAGGGCACGTTGAGACATTCTGTGCCTTTGCTGAGAACCTAAGCCTGGAACAACTGGATGTGGTCATGAGACTTTTTGTACAGTCCCTTGATGGATAGGCAAGAAAGTGGTTTAAAGCCCTACCCAATGCCTCCATCACCACCTAGGAGGAACTTGAAAACTCTTTTACACAAAAATGGGGTGAAAAGAGGAATCATGAGTACCTCCCCATAGAGTTTAACGCCATAAAGAAGAAGCCAAAAGAGGATATCTTAGAATTTATAAAGAGGTTCAACAAGCAATACAATAACCTGCCAGCTGAGATAAAGCCTCCTCCAGTTGTTGCTCGAGTAGTTTTTTTGGGTGCCTTTGAATATGATTTTGGCTTTACTCTAAGGGAAAGGAAGTCTATCACTCTAGATCAACTCCAAATCGATGCACTTGATGTGGAAGCAAATTTCGCCTCAGCAAGAAAGTTAAGAGGCAAGCAAGAACCTACTTAAAATAAGAGAGGGAAAGAAGAGGCATCCTCCTCTAGTCGAGATAGAGAATCATCAGACCCGAATTGGGACGAACTGGACAAACTCATCAAGAGTTTATCACAGAAGGTTGGAAAGCTTGAAATTGAGAACAAGAGCCTCTCCAAACAGAATGCTCAAGTTAATAACCAGGGTTACAACCCGCTGTATAGAAGACCTCCATTGCAAATACTTCCAAGGGAAAGGAAAAAACAGCTCGATCAGATCCTTCATCCTCTATATTTAGAAGAGGATCTCAATGAGCAATCATCGGATACACAGGAGATGCAGGGAAATTTGTATTTTGATTTTTTCAAAGACGAACATGAGAATATGGCTCACCAGGAGGCCAACCACATCAGGGAAGCAGTAGCAAAGGAGGAAAATATAGGTTATTATTACAAACAGTTTGCAGCTTTCATGCAAGCACAGCCACAATGTAAGTATAATCTAATATCTTCAAAGAAGAGGTCAAGAGAACCATGCCCAAGTTATCCCTCCAGTACCAGACAAAGGGTAAGGTAAGCTAAATCCTGACCATTCCAAGACAAAAGTCTCTGCAAATAAGGAAAGCAATAGTTCTTACGGACACACAGAAAAAGAGGCACCTGTTCTACTGAAAACTACTAGTGGAAAGGAAGAAGGAACAGAGCCAGGAGGTACAGAGAAAGTCCAACCCACATTCAATCTCAGAAGGAGCTTGAAAAGGTAAACATTCATGTTCCTCTAACTCATGATAGTTTAAACCAGTGTTGATAATATCGGTGAGGGTCCAGAAAACATCTTACTGGCAATATCAGTGAAAATATCGGCAAATATCGACAAGCATAAAAGATAATAATATATTCATTTTTTCCATATTTTTAAACATATAAAGCAATAACAACATTAAATAAACACATTGGCACATAAATATGAAGAAATCATTGATATATATGATGTCAAATAGAAATGATACCTCAAAGGCGATACCAAAACCTGTTGATCCCTGATAATTGTCCAATCAAGGACTCAAATGTGGAGAACCAATACAAAATAACATCACATATATAAAAGTATCTCATCATCATGAGTTATATGTAGCAAAACAAATAAAACTAGCAACTATGTCTCTAAAATCAGTGCCCTCTCCCCCTTTTACGGGAAAACATGATGGGTTGTTTGCCAAGCCTGCCCCTAGCAGTAGAAGGCCCTGCCCTTGCACCTAATATCAAATAATGAGTACTAGGTATGGAGTTGTGTTCTCCTATATCTATAATGAGTACTAGGTATGGAGTTGTGTTCTCTTATATCTATACCAAAGGATGTTGATGTTGATGCTCCCACAGTCTCCTCCTCCTCCTCCACCTCCAAGTCCTCCTTTTGTTGCCCCTGTTCTAATGGATCATCTGGCTCTAACCACGAAGGTGATTCCTCCATGATGGGCTCGTCAAACTCCACCGTCCACTGAGACAATACATTAATATTGTCTAAGGAAATGGCATCTGGATCGAGTGGTGCTTCTATTTGCTTCACTCGAAGTCGGATATTGTAATGCACATACACTAAATCGAGGCGTGCAAACTCCAACCTGTGAGAGTGTCAAAAACACTAATGAGTCTTGACTCTTGACTCTTGACACTTGAGGGTCATAAATTAAAAGTTACAAAAAATGTAATTGCTCAACTGAAGGTTGAAGCTCAAAGTTATACCTGTTGCACCTTTTTTCATGTATTTTCTCAAATACACTCCAATTGTGCTCACACCCTGAAGAGCTACATGTTTGACTCGAGATTCTTATGGCCAATTTCTGCAAATTTGGTGCCCTTGTACCATAGCTTCGCCAACAAATATCTACCACAAAATAAAGAAATTAAAAAGTCAAAAATTTAAAACATAATTAAACTTTCAAATAAAAGTTACATAATTGAATTTTAAAAATCTAAAATTATAAGGAAATTCTAAATTGAAAATTCTAATTTCTAATGAGTGATTACTTGTCACTTACGTGGCATGGAGAGGGTCCTTTCCCTAATAGCATCATCAAAGCCAAATAGCCCAACATAATCCCGATAAAACTATATATCGCGATTGATTTTGCTACGAAGCTCAGGATCAGGTACCATCCTCTAAATACAGGAATGGAGCCCTTCCATCACCTCGCCATCAAAATCAAAGGCGCATTTGTATGAAAATGTGAGGTTGAGGAAGAGTGTTGTTGCATGAATGGGTCGATGAAACATCCCTGTCCACCAACTATCAATCACATCCCATAACATCATATGCTAAGTCACAGGACACGTCCCCCAGGGTCCCGTGTCCCGTATTTTACGTATTGGACACGAAAACGACCCTAATACGTGTCGAATACGATTTTCAACGTGTCATGAAAACTTGAATACGTATTCTACGTTTTCCGTCGTGTCCTAAATTTCAAATACGCGTATTTGGTTTGTAGAATACGTTGCCCTAACGTATTTCGACATGTTGAATACGTATTGTTACGAGCTGACTGGTTTCTGTTACGTATAGGACCAAGTCATTAGGACATATTTACAAGTCTCAAGTTTGTTAGATAGTGAGGGCTCATGCAACACATACCAATAATTTATAATATATAAATTTATAAGTGAAAAGCTTCCACGACACTCCACTCCTGGGATTTGTTGGGAAGGAGCATGAATGGCACTCCCATTATTGCTTCTCACTTCACTTCACACACTGGTGACAGCCTAATACTATGTTATTTTTCAACGCTGCAATAGATGGCCAAACAGCGAACACCATCAAAGATTTTATAACTCAGTTATCTCATTCATTTCAATATCACAAAATACAAAACCTTCTATATCAGATTATCTAATCTTATTTAATTTTGACCTTATCTAATGTAATCCTAACTAATCTTGATTAACTATTGACAGTTGTGCAGCGTGCTTGTGCTTCTACCTAGTTTCACATATAGAATTGAATGTTAATTAATTGCAATTCAAGCAAGTTGTATGCACGTCTGA